>SZWC01016678.1:28984-50502 GCA_023375785.1 Penium margaritaceum | reverse complement strand
GGGTACCCGCCGTCCCGCTGTCCACCTGCTGCTGCAGCGGCGACTGCAGCCGCAGCAGCTGCAGCTGCCACCGGACCACCTCGAAAGCCCGGGTTCATTTCCGCCGGGTTTCTGTTTACGCCGACGCTCGCCCTCCTCGCCAGGTCGTTGTCGCTGCTGGAGCTGCTGACGTGCCTGTGCACGTGCCTGTACATGGGGTACACATCAGCCATAGGGGGCGGCGGACAGTCCGGATAAGCTGCGCTTATGTACCCTGCTTTAGCCTTCATCACATAGCCGCTCACGCCACCAGGTTCATTTCTGCCAGAAGTCGAAACCCTTGGGGTTGTCCCTCCTCCTCCTCCCCCGCCGCCGCCGCCTCCTTCTCCTCCTCCCGCTGCTCCTGATGTTCCTCCCGCGTCGGCAGCAGCCGGGCTGGGTTGGGCCGCCGGAGGCACCTTGGACTTTTTCTTCTCCGACGTCCGAAACGACAGCGAGTACTTCATCTTGCTGCCAGGATTTAAAAGGCGGCCCTGGCGCCCAGCACCGTCGTCGGGAGGGGGTGGGTATTTGGCCCTCCCTTCGGAGAGTGAAGATGCTGCTGGAAGGAAGGGGATCGTGACACGAGCAAGGGGTTGGTGCTATGGTGAGGAATGCAGCATCTTGGACGGTGAATCGGACGAGGGAAGCACGCAGCGTACGGCAGTCCCGGGATTCGTGGTGATCACCTCTGATCTTCGGACATCATGGCCAAATCAACGACTGAGGCGCGCAGCACAGTCCATGGCAGCCATTCGTCGCCTCGAAAGCTGAGACCTTTTCCTGCATGTGTGCTCTCGCCACCGAACCTTCGCCCTCTGAAGTCTCCCGCGGTCCTGACCTGTCTGGCCGCCATGCACAAGAGACCGGCACAAAGAGCGGCGGTGGTGGCGGTTGACACCGTGGTCCTGCACAGCGGAAGCAGCTCGTAATCCTACGTCATCATCATAACAACATGCTCCAACAACTTAACCTCATCATCGTCCCCATGGCGAACGATCTCGCCCTTCCAGACATGCTCGATGTCATCTCGACCCATCGTCCGCTGAGTTCCATGGACCATCGACCTCTCGTAAGCCGTCGTTTCCTGCAATGCATATACGGGCGATCGACAGGTGACGAGTAATGTATCGACCATGTGGCTCTCCTCGGAACTCTGACCATGTGGTATGCGATTAGACCGTGCAACCCAAGCAAGGTCGATCATACTGCAAGCCAATGTATGGCTGTCGACGCACGCTCCGCCGCACATTCTACTGGACAGCTTCGAAGACGCTGCGCGCCTGACCTGGCAAGATAGTGTTTTTTGTCAGCAGCCGCCGAGAGGGGAGGACACCTCGCAGCCACACTTGTGCTCGTTCTCGAAGATGAACAAGCAGTTTCCTTTTCCACAGAAGTCAGATTTGCCCGGGTTTTGGGCACTTTCATGCTTCTATTCATTGATACCCCAAATCTCGGATCCAACACTTACAAGGCGATTTTCACGTCGAATAAATGCCACATGCATGCTGTTTCGGAATATTGATGTCAATACTTCTGTATAACAGTAAAACATCTCTCTATTAAGGGGCTCATGAATGTTTCAGGAAGGGTTTGTGTCCTCTTTGCATGGGGGGTCCATAAATCCCCATGCATTGAAAGTAACCTTCTGGGCCTTGCTACCTTCAAGCCCAGTAGGAGCCTGAAAATTAGTGAAAGCATAAACCTTGAATGCACTTTAATCTAAGGTTTGAATGCAGTTTGCATCGTAAAACACATGGATATGCGTGCTTCGGGGAATGGTCTATACTTAGGAATTGCTAAATTGCGATGACCCCTTTTCCATCCCTTCTTTTTTCTGACGTGCAATTCCCTTGCTACGGCGTCTTGTTGTCTTTTACCCAGGCTCCACCCACGCAAAACATGAAAACCCCTTAATTGCAACCTCGAAAGAGAGTAATGACACCATGAGGGGAGGCGGCAGAGAGCGACATGAATGGCTCTTCGATTGTTGTTTGTTAAATCAGGTCATATCATCATCAAAATCTCAAAACATATGGCATGACATGTATTGAACCTTTCTTATTTGGGCAGCTATGTTATATACCCCTCACACATGATAACTTCCACAATTGCCTCGAAGTCTTTTGAAGTAACTCCTTCCCACCAAATAAAAATAAGATAAGCAATCTGTCCCTAGCTCAACATTTGGATTCGAGTTTCTTTCAAAAGGTCCAAATTACTGATCTATTCTTCCAATAATCGGCAAAAAAGCATTGAACCACCCACCTTCTTGTCATACTTAGTATTGAAATGCACATGAAATCAACCATAGCAATTGTTTTCATGGGAAATCTTGCACATCAATGTCCAACGGTATAAGTCCTTGACAGAAACAGCAGTCGATTGCGCCATGTGCAATTCGTGGTTGCCACATAAAGGGTCAGTGACGCCTATGATCAGGGACTTTTATTTTTGATTTTTATGTTCTTGAGTCCCTCAATTGGAGTTGGGACACTAGAAAACTGGTTTCTCCCAATGAAAAAGATGCCTCAATAGTTGATGTTGGTGTTCAATCAACGACCCTTCACATATGGAATTCCCTCTTGTCTTGTCACACATGCACAAACACACATTTACAAGGGATCGAGTGCCACGAATGCTTTTGGATATATTTCCGACAAAACTGGGGTCACCCATGCTGACACGAGTGTTTCTAGGAAGCAGCAGCACCATCCCAAGAAGTGGCTTGGGGCTACATCTTCTTTTCATGAATATGTTATAGTTTTTTAGGTGTTCTACTGGTTGAGGCAAGACCTTTGACATTTCACGATGCATTGGTTTGTCTCGAAACATCCACATGGGTTCTAGGGGAGTTGCTTTTCCATTGCTAGGTGTTGATCATTAGGGGGGCACCATGCTAATGTTGCCCTGTCCATTGGTGAGTGGCTGCCCTCGACCTTTTGTGAAACGTTTGGGCTCGACCTTGTGTGGCGGCATGGCCTCCAGTGCATGTTGCACGAGCGAGGTGCACCTTCACATGCAATTATATCTCTCTTCCCTAAGCTCGTTGGCTTGGTTCGAACAACACGTTTTGCTAAGTGGCACGAGCACTATCAATGGCTCTCTCAGTGTAGGGTCTCTGTTCTTGCTATCAGATCCCTTGACTTGGACCTTCAAGAATGAATAATGGCATCGGAGCAAGAAGGGTTTGTCTTTCCCCTTGCTCTCATGCGGTCCTCAGACTCTCGGATCTCGTCCTGAGCCCACCCCTCTATGCAGCCATCTTGCACCCTGTGCACTACGCATTTCCCCAAGCACAATCTTGATCGTTCTTCTTGTCTTAGTTTCCTCACAATTGCAAGCTCCACTGTAGAATATCCGAGCTCACACCAGCTGTAGTGTGCACAAAACTTGTTAAGAGTTTGCATTTCCAGAACATCCTCTCCTCCATCTCATTGTCCTTCCCAGCAACTATATCAACTTACGCAGTTGTTGCTATCGCCCTCAATGCTGCTAGGCATCTTTGCCACAACATCTATCATCCTTGGCAACTTTTCTACTTCACCCTCCGAAACCACTTCGACACTAGTCACCTTTACTAAATCTCTCCAAGCAATTTTTTCCACTATCCGAGCTAATGGCGCTTCCATTGCCACCGCTCTCAATTATTCGAGAGCAGTTGCAGTAGATCCATTGCTAGTCCTTCATGCTCTGACAATGGTACTTGTAGCTGCTACTACAACCTTTTCTACAACATTCTTTGCTTTTGCTTCAGCTACTTGTGATGTCCATGCTACTATTATGACTTCTCTTATAGCATCTAAAGAAGACCTTACGTCGCCATGAGTTCATGGCATCATCAACATCGCTGCCATCATCTGGTGTTCTCTCTCTCTCTCTCTCTCTCTCTCTCTCTCTCTCTCTCTCTCTCTCTCTCTCTCCCCCTCACACACACACATACATAGCTCCCATAGCTCCACACAAATGTTTCATTGTTTTTCACTTCAACCCCTATAGTCATTTCGATTAAAACTTTTTTCTCTATACATCCTAATTCTGCTTCACTTGCTCCACTTACTGCACAGAGTACTATAGGTATCACTAAACTCTCACTAATCATCATGGCCTTTCCACCACCCTTTGAAGGATCGTACAATGACGAGTTGGACTCTCCATGCATTGCAACCATAAAGTACACGCATGAGTGATTGGAGCCAGGCATTGATGAATGGACTTGGCCACCACGAAGCACTGACTTAGAAGTGTCGTTTTGGTACATGCTAGCATATTAGTGCAAACACCTCGAGTACCTCCAAAACACCAAGGAGCATGATACTTCATCTACCCTACCTTGGTCAAGGTCCTAGGCCAAGTCCCAGCTTTACCATATCAAAACAACCTTGTCGGCCTTGCTACAACCATCCTTAACAATACCGCTAGGTAGCGTTGCAACCAAATTCTTTGCCACAAACAAAGTCAACAAGACCCTTACCAGCACTATCATGGGCCAGGTTACATGTTTCTACACTTAGGTAGCAGCCTCTCTCTCTCTCTCTCTCTCTCTCTCTCTCTCTCTCTCCCTCTCTCTCTCTCTCTCTGTGTGTGTGTGTGTATGTGTGTGTGTGTGTGTGTGTGTGTGTGTGTGTGTGTGTATGTGTCTTCTCTTCTCGACCGCTAGAATCGTTGCTCAGGCCATATTGGCCTTATCTATGATGGCTGCAGCCACTACCATTGTAGGTGATGCAATAGCTGGTGATGGGAGTTCCATTTGCGCTTCCACTACATTTTTGGTTCTAACCTTAATTGGAGAGGCACGTATCCTGACACATAATTCAACCACCAGCATCCTTGTTCCCTCTCTGACTTCTGTTGTAGCCAACACTACAACGACAAGAAAAAGTTGTCTTCAAGTGGTTCCGCGTCATGGGCCACCATGTAGGCTTCCTCTGCAATAGCGGAAGTGCCGTTCCCCTTCCCAATACAACCACATCCCTAGCCTGTTGTGCGAGTGTATGTCATTTCTCTTTCTCCATTCCCATCCCTTGATAACATCGTTCGCACATCACATACACTCATCTCACCTGTTTCCATCTTCTGCATGTTATTGACCATGTGTGGACCGAACGAGATAGTCATGAACTTCCAAACCTCATGTAGTGCAACGAAGACTGCTCACCTCCAAGTTGACAACTAGCTATGGCAAGATGTCGATGCAAAGACAAAGGTTTTCACGATTAATGTTGTAATCGTCATGAAGTATCTATTCTCCATCGTATCTATTGCTTGTGTGCCGCCTACTATGGGCGATGATTCCTTCTTTGGTTCATCAAGTGTTGTGGGTGATGGGAAAACTACTTCTCTCTTCCTCTATTGCAAGTCTGCACTGCCATGCCATATCGCCAAAGGACATCAAAAGTCCTCTTGTTTGCTTCACCTCCAAGATTTCCTTTTCCTCTAGAGAAGCACACTTAAACTCATGGGTGTGAGCAGGGCTCCTTTGAGGAGACCTCCTTGAGAAAAATGGGAACATTACTCACTTGTAGATCCCTTTACCTCTCCTTCCTTAAATCCAAAGACTACTAGAGTGACTTGTGACGTGTGTGCTCTTATCGTGCATGGCCAAGATGACCTACGAAAGTGACTGGTGTGTATTATCAACCGGCTTGAGGCAAACGGATTAGAAAATAGGGCCGACACAATAGCACCTGCCGTCCGCTCCTAGCATTTAAGCTTAGAGAAGATATCACCCTCAGGATCACGGTTCCACACTGAGCAGTTCCTAGGCAATCACTTGTCAACAACTGCGTCCACTTAACACTTCGTCACTTTCGCGCGAGGTGCGAGTCAAAGACTCCTAGGGCTTAGACCAACCAGTATCTTCTTTATACTGTTCCTTAGTTGGAAAACTCAGTGAGGAGGATCTAAGGCCAGATTGTGTAATTAGGATGAGGAATGAGTCTGGTACATATATTCCTAGGCCTGGCTTCTAAGGATAGTGGCACTTTTGGGGTGGTCACTCCACACCACCTCACCAGACCGCCAATTGGCGCATCCGCTGACCGCCAAGTGGCGCACTCTCCTCATGCATGGAGAAATGTCTAAGAAGCTTCCCATGTGCACGAAGGTCAAAAACCTTCTTGTGCACATCAAGGCTTGATCGCAGGACCTCTTGTTCCTCAGTCCAACATGCTACCCTTTACGCTACACTTCTGGTGTCTCGCTTGGACTTGGACCACTAATAAGGTTTGGGGGACTTACTCCAAGGGAGAAGTGCATGCCCAACCTGTCCGTCAAGCTATAGCAGTGGCCATGGGGCATAGAAGAACATCAATCTCTCCCTTGCACCTTAGGCCACTTGCTGTGGCAGTTTTCTCTCGCATGAACCTGTAGCTGTGGGTTGTGTTTGTGCACGTCAACTTTCTCAGTCATTAGTTCTCATCTCTTGCATCCACCATGCCGACTCCTCGAGCACCTGCAACATGCAAGTCGCTGTCTAGCGGATTTGTCAAGAAGTTCGCAAGCATTTTCTTGGTTGCGACGTGCTCTAGTTCCATGATACCCTTGGTGACAAGGTCACGTGAGTAGTGGTACCGAATGTCGATGTGCTTTGTACGCCGGGAAATCATGTCGTGGGACTTCTTGTCATCAATCCGCCCTCCCTAGTCCGCGTCACTGTAGCATGTCAAACGCAGCAAGACTGATCCTTCTAGACCTCCAAACTGAAGTCCGACGTGTCGAGTCTATTTGAGATAGCAAAAAATCCGCTTCACGGCTTGCCAATGTTCTGGCCCACGGTTGGCCACAAACCTGCTCACCTGGCCCACTACATAAGCAATGTCAGTCGCGTTCCCACCATTGCATACATGAGGCTCCCAATGGCGGACTGATATGGAATGTTTTGCATCTCCCGCCAGTCTGCCTCATTGCTTGGTGACATGGAGGAGGAGAGCTTGCGGTCAGAGGGCATGGAGGTGCTCACGGGTTTGCTGTCCTCCATGTTGTAGCGCTTCAAGACGTCCATGATATACTTGGTCTGGTCGAGGTTGATGGTGCCTGCTTTGCAGTTGCGGTGAACAGAAATCCCGAGGTAGTACTCGAGAGGTCCCATGTCCTTCATCTTGAACTTGCTGGCAAGATTTTTCTTGAGGTCCGTAAGGGTCTCTTGCGAGGATGAACACATGATAAGATCGTTCACGTAGAATTCCACGAGGAGCAAGCCATGTTTTTCCTCCCACACGCTGGGGTCATTCTTACAATGTGTGAAGGAGATCTCAGCCACGAAGCTGTCCATCTCCTTGTACCATATCCGTGGGGCCTGTTTTAGCCCGTACAATGCCTTCACCAGCTTACACACCTTACCCTCGGGTGCTTTGACACCTTCCGGTACCTCCATTAACACCTCCTTGTCAAGCTTCCCATAAAGGAAGGCTGTCTTCACATCCATCTGGTGGATCTCGAGGTCTTTGGCGGCAGCGGCGGCAAGGAGGCACCTGATGGAGGCAAACGTGACGACTGGTGCAAAGGTTTCATCGTACTCAGACCCTACACGCTGTGAGAATCCTTTCACCACAACCCTTGCCTTGTACTTGTTGATGCTATCGTCTTGCTTCCGCTTCAATGTGAGCACCCACTTTGAGCTCACCACGTGAGCATTAGCGGGTCTGTCCACTTGCACCCATGTGCCATTTTCTTCGATGGACGCAAGCTCGTTGTCCACTGCCTCCTTCCACTTGGCTGCATCTAGCCTTGCCAGCACCTCAGCCACGGTGAGCGGCTCTCCCTGAGCCAAACAGGACCAGCTCAGTCCAGTCCAGCTTCCGGTGTCAGCGTCGTACTCTGGAGTTTGTTTTCTTTGTCATGTGCTATGACGTTGCATTGTTGGTGGATCTTCGCAATGATGTTGCTCCTGTGCTGCTGGCTGCCCTGAAGTTAAGTTTTTTTCTTTTGAAGAGCCACTGGTCTCTGAGCTGGTTTCAGAGGCTTTGGATGTCTCTGACTCTTTGTTGGAACTCGCCGCTGTGTCAGCTTGCACAGTCGTTCTCCATGCCACACCACTTTTCTTCACGGCCTGCCGTACCGGCACCACTTGCCAGTTTTTGGGAGCTTGATCTCCTGACTCTAGAAGCACCAGCGACTCTCCCTGTTTTGGAGCTTGTGTGGGATCAAGCATTTCTTCCTTGCCTAGTTTCCTTTCATCAAAGATTATGTCTCTGCTGGTGATAAGTCTTCTTTTTGCCAGGTCCCACAAGCGGTATGTCTTATGGACCGTCTCATAACCCACCATAACGTACTTTCGTGCTCTTGCATCCAGCTTGCCGGCACCCTCACCCGCCTGGACCTTTGCCCATGCGTTGTAGCCGAATACTTTTAGGTGTGATGCGTCCGGCTTCTTCCCTGACTAAACTTCTTGATAAGTCTTCTACCTGTTGCTTACCCATTTTCTTTCCACGCCTACCCAGAGCAGCCGTAGGAGTCAGGTTGACAAGATAGCATGCCGTTCTTGCCGCTTCCGCCCAGAACCGCAGTGGAAGCTTTACACCAAAGAGCATGATACGCACCATGCCGAGGATGGTCTGATTCATCTGTTCGGCAACACCATTGCTCTATGGCGTGTAAGGCGTTGTGGGCTGGTGGTTGATCCCATGTTGCCGGAACCAGCCCTGGCATGCCTCATACTCTCCGCCGTTGTCGCTCCGCACTGCTTTGACTTTATTTCCATTCTACCGCTCCACCATGGCAATAAACTCCTGCAACTTTCCTTTGACCTCTCCCTTTGTTTTGAGGAAGAAGATCTATACCTTGCGGCTGTGGTCATCAATGAAAGTCAGAAAATACTTGCTACCACCGTTTGACGCTGTGCGAAAGGGTCCGCACACATCGGTGTGAATCAGGTCAAGGGCTGATTCTGTGCGGCGACCATTGCGCTCAAAGCGCGCTCGCTTGGTCTTGCCCTGGAGGCAAGGTTCACACAGGCTGCCACACCCAACCACATCCTTCTTGCAACCATCCATGCCGCGGACCAGCTGTTGTTGTTTGATGACTTGGACCGTGCTGTTTGCAACGTGCCCATGCGTCTATGCCACATATTAGTGTCTTCGTCCTTTGCGACAGAGGATATTTTTTCAGTTTCTGTTGGTGTGCTCTCTTGCGTTGGTGCCGAGACCACTCCCTCTGGTGCACCCACATGACCTTCGTCTTTCGAGCTCTTCGTTGCCGTTGTCTGCAATACGAAGAGTCTGTCAACCCGTGGGACCTGTGCCACGAGATCTTTGTTTGAGTAGAGAACCTTCATGTCCTCGTTCCTAGCGATGACCGCCTTCCTCTACGTGAACACCACCGTCATGTCGTTGTTTGTTACTTTTGACACGGAGAGGAGGTTTGCCGCAAAGGAGGGCATGTAGACCACGTCACGTAGCCGTGTATCCTTCTGCGCACCATTGAGGCTGATGCTCACCAGCTTGTCTCCCACGCCCTTTGCGTTCACAATGCTACTATTTGCGCATCTGAACCGCCGCTCGGTGGGGCCAATGGAGACAAATCCAGCCTTGTCATTGCTGGAGTGATGATCGGTGCCGGATTCGAGCCCAAAAGCTCCTGGCCTGAGCAGCGCCGCTCCTTTTGCCAGAGGCGTGCTCTGTGCCATCATGTTGGTGGCTTCTTTGCCAACCTTTTTGCTGCCTTTGTTCCCACCGTTATGCCGTCTTCCTTCTTTGGCGACCTGCACTCTCTTGCCCAGTGCCCAGGTTTTCCGCAATTGCGACAGTTTCCCTGTTGCTTGGGAGCCTTGCTGCCATTTTTGCCTCTGCCACCACCGCTTCCGGTGCCGCCTTTCTGACCAGAGGTTGACCCTTTGCTCTTGCGGCCACCATAGCATACGGCATAGGCTGAGAAGTTGGCCTCACTTCCACTATGGCACATGGCCTCGTTTCGCACGTACTCGGACACTACCGTGTACGTCAGGTCATCCTCCTTCCAGCCACCCATGAAGGTGATCATTCGGCTCCAGCTCTCCGGTAGCGCCATTAGGAGGATCATGGCTTGCATGTTTTTGTCAAAGTCCCAGTTCATCTGGGGAGCCTCCCCAAGGAGTCCTTCAAACTCCTATAGGAATTT
Source organism: Penium margaritaceum (assembly GCA_023375785.1). Lineage (NCBI taxonomy): Eukaryota > Viridiplantae > Streptophyta > Zygnematophyceae > Desmidiales > Peniaceae > Penium > Penium margaritaceum. Next base: position 40,389 of record SZWC01016678.1, on the reverse strand, counting down.
GGGGATTGATTTGCCCTCATTCACCCGCATGCTAATTAGCCGTTGTAGGATGAATGATCTGTTTGCGAGGGAGGTGAATTGGTGCATGCGCTTGAGCTTGTCGTAAGCTTCGGAAGCCAACGTGTACCCGGCAATGATGGGAACATACTTCTTAGCAATCACATTGCTGAGGAATGACATGAAAATATCATTCCGTTCCATCCATGCCTTGTGCTCGGTTGAGCCCACCGTGGGAACCTGCGCCTCTCTTTTCCGTAGCTTGATGAAGCTGCACACTTTCATTGCCAATTCGAACTGCCATCTCCAGAGCGGAAAGTCATTCCCCTGAAATTCTGGGATTACTCCCAAAAATCCGAGACCTTGCGGCAATGCGATAGCACTCATTGTTTCTCAAGTAGTCTGACCTGTGATAGCCACTATTGAGTTTTGAAGACTACCCTGGAGCAGCCCCTGTTGTGTTTGAGGACTGCCCTGCGGCCGCACCCACTACTCCTGACGGGCCAGCCATTTTGGCAACCCTTTTCTGCAATCTGCATCTCTGCTACGTTGAGGCCGATGTAGGCTGATGTTAGCTGATGTCTGCTACCGGTTTAAATGTGTTGTTTTGTTACTTACCCCTCCAGCCGATGTTTGCCTGTAAACAGGGAAGACAAATTGCACTACCACACCCAGGGTCTTGACTCCAAGGGCAGAGCGTGTCCTGGTTCAAACCAAAGGGTAGTGCCTCCAAGGGCAGAGCTTGTCCTTGGTCCCTGTGTGCTAGGTGCAAATTCAGCCGTTGCGGCTGATGAAGAAGATGGAGATGATGGAGCTGATGTGCGCACTTGGAGAGAGAGAACCAGAGTTGAGCGAAGTGTGCTTTACAACTGGTCAGTGTGGGCCCATAACCCTTTTTCAACTGGCCTGAGGCAAACGGACTAGAAAACATGACCGACACAATAGGACCTGCCATCCGCTCCTAGCATTTCAGCTAGGAGAAGATATCACCCCCAGGATCACGGTTCCACACTGAGCAGTTCCTAGGCAATCACTTGCTATCAACTGTGTCCACTTAACACTTGGTCACTTTTGCGCGAGGTGCTAGTCAAAGACTAACTCCTGGGGCTTAGACCAACCAGTTTCTTCTTTGTATTATTCCTTAGTTGGATAACTCTGTGAGGAGCATCTAAGGCCAGATTATGTAATTGGAATGAGGAATGAGCCTGGTACATATAGTCCTAGGCCTGGCTTCTAAGGTGTGTGGGTAGTGGCACTTTTGGGATGGTCACTCCACACCACCTCACCAGTCCGCCAATTGGCGCATCCGCTGACCGCCAAGTGGCGCACTCTCCTCATGCATGGAGAAATGTCTAAGAAGCTTCCCCTATACAAGAAGGTCGTAAACCTTCCTGCACACATCAAGGCTCGATCGCAGGACCTCTTATTCCTCACTCCAACATGCTATCCGTTGCGCTACACTTCTGGTTTCTCGCTTGGACTTGCACCACGAACAAGGTTTGGGGGACTTACTCCAAGGAAGCAGTGCATGCCCAACCTGTCCGTCAAGCCATAGCGATGGCCATGGGGCATAGAAGGACAACATGTGTACCACTAATATCACATGTTGCACATAAATAGACTAGGTGAAGCCTAAACCCTTGTCCACCACCATAAAAGTGTTATCGGACAAGCAGTCCAAAATGCTTCGACTATGTCATTTTTGCCAACTGCAAATGCGTGTAGATTAGTCTGCTGATGCATATTAGGCCTGTAGCTTGCACCTACTATGTGACTTGGATAAGGCTATCCTAGGTCAACTGCCTACATGTCTCTCCATTGTGACACGTCTCATCTCCATGTATGTTTATCTATACCTACTATTGAGTTTTTACACGACAATAGCAAAGGCTTGGTTGGCCTTGTTGTCCTGCAAGGACCTTTGGTGTCCCAATACTTTTTTGTTCAACTGCTGAGAAGTGAATGCGTAAACTTTGCTAGTGTAACGATTATACAAAGTACAGCAATACTATGTGTAAGATGAGCACTAGCCTATGAACAGCTCAGCAACAAAAACCTAACAGGGCCTGGCCCAAACCATGCGCAATGTCTTGCTAGGCGTCCAGCCTTTCAACAAGAGTCTTGGCGTGTCGACCATCTTCTGGGTTGACAAGTCTTCAGGATGTCAGGAAACCTCCTCTCCATGCTAGCAGAATTCTACTTTAGTTGTTGGGTTGTCAGAGGGAGCCTCCTGGAAACTCCAACAGCACCGGGGTCTAAGTCTGGTACAGAGATCAAGTGGCTCGCAGACGTGCAAGATAGTTTATGCTGATACAATGGAGTTGGAGAGACTGGAACTAATTACCGGAGCCACAACTGGTTCTCCCTTTGGCTGGTAATGGTCCTAGCTGTCTAGGTTGCTTCACTGAAGGTAGCAGTCTCGGCGGTCCTAACCGTTGATGTAGTAATGTGTTGTCCAACATTGGAAGTGACGATGATGATGCAGTAAATCCTCCACGAGGTCGCATGTGAGCTAGGAAGCTGTGTTGATGTCTATACAATAGCTCACGCAAACCTCGTTGGCTTCGTACTCCCCAAGATAACCTTGTGTGAGGCAATTGCCAAGTTGTCAAACAATGAAAGTTACTCCAGTGACTTGGTCAAGATAGTTCCACTTTTCTTGGACCAATACACCAAAACCATTTGTACACGTCTAGGGCTTCAACACTTCCTTGAGGAATAAAAACTAGGAATAATCTGGCCCTATATAGAGGAAATTCTCTATGGAAATATTCCGAGTGAATCATTAAAAAATTCGTAACTTCACGTGGACTCCTCCAAAAAGTGAAATCTAGTGCGCCGTGCTGAAACCAAAATCTAGTGCAGTTATTGCCTCACTCCAACACTCCTCCTCGATACATGTGTTAGTCAAGGTAAAAGCACTCGACCACACTTGAATTTTCTTGATGACTCAAGAATTTAGTTTCTTGAGTCATCATTGAGCTTTGGTGGCGGCAACAAAAATTTCTCATGCTTTGGAAGCAAAAAGATGTGATGTCCCTCAATTTCCTGTCCTCGGATGTATAGCAAAAGTTTATTCGAATCCACAGCATGCTACTTGGCTCTCCTTCATGAGATATTTTTTTATAGACGAAGCTAGCTTTAGCTCCAAAGATCTCCAGGGTTGCTTCCAAATGCACCTCAAGGGTCATGCTCTCAATTAAGAACTACGGTGCGATGTCTCCTGCTATTGGCGATCTCGACTGAGCTGTTTGGGATCTTTTTACGAGGAGTTAACAGCCAAAAAAAGATATTCTGAAACTCCTGTCTCGCTCCCTACTCGCCGGTGCAGTAGAAAAGGACGCCGGATCATTTCTCTGGAGCATTCACATTTTCGGAATTGGTGGCAACGTTCGTCACTTGGCCCTTGACGTTCTACTACATGTCGACGTTGCGCATGCGAAAGCTTGCATTTGCCTCTATAGATCAACTCTTTTGGCTGGCGGAGAAGCTTTTTGCTCGCGTGGATTTGCGTTGAGTTCAGAGACGACGGCGAGGGCCTCTTCTACTGCGTCAACCGTCTATTGGGCACCGTCTAGGAGCTTGCTGGCGAGGGCCTTGCCGTCCACTTGCGCCATTGATAGGACGCCTTCATCTTGTAATGCAAGCTGCTGCATTAGCTCGCACTGAACTGTGAACTTTGCAATAGGTGGTTAGGGACAACGAAGAGCCGCTTGCAATTGCGAGCGAGCTCCTCTCGCGGCGACCGGCGAGCGCCATTCTCGCAGCCGCCCTACTGCAGGAGCATGTTGTTCCAAACTCGGAACGCGGCTTCGCTTTCTGCTTGCCCTCCTCCACGCAATCCGCAAGGAGCAGCTAATATTAGCACGAGGTACCCGGCAGCCAAGCGGAACGGGAGTGGTCAGAAAATGTTTGTAAAGCAATGATCGACTAAAGTGTTTAGCCCCTGAATCATGTAGAAACATACCATAGTGTTCCAAAATTTTGTGGTCCAAAATTATCTTAGGGGTGTAACGTAGGTTCGTAGTGCCTTTTGCATTATTTTACCGTTTCCAAAATACTACGAAAGTACTCTGGGTCGTAATTTGAATTTCGTTTTGTACCATACTGACTCCGACAATTTTTTTTCCGAGAGAGCCCGGGTCGACTCCTCGCTGTCGCAGAGACTGTTTGTACTCGCCGTGTCCCTGCACGCTAGCACGGGGACCGTTGTAATGTTGATTTCGTGCCGTGCTGGCATTGACTGCCAGCGCGGTGTGGCCGTTGGTCGATTTACGTGGGCTTGTAGTGCTCGGAGCGCACGCTCAGTGTCGCCCTGCATGCTTGTCAAATTCCTAGTCGTCTATCCCTGTCACTATCTGTCACGCCCAGCTCGAACACCATGGCGCCCCTAACTCGATTCTTCAGCACAGTTTCTGCCGACGAACATCGCGACAACGTCCAACGTGCGCTGACTTGCCCAAAGCCAGTCGTGCCTCCTCGACGGGGTCCCGGACGCCCACGGAAGAGGAAGGTTGTCCTTCCTCCGTCCGTCCCTCCGACTCCCTCTACCGTGCTGTGCTCTCAGCCGTCCTCGTCTGTCAACCCCCCCAACGAGGTGCTACCAAAGCGCAGGAAGGTCGTCCTTTCTGATGAGTCCGGAGACGACGAACCACCGCGGCCGGACAAAGACGAAGACCTCCGCCTCGCTGATACCTTTGCCCCGGCCAATGACGATGTCCATGCAGATGGCCGTGACGTGCTGGAAGCTATCCTGACGTCCTCCAATGACTTTGTCAGCTTTTTCGCTGAGCATGAAGTGGATGGGTTCGATGCAGAGGATGTGGTAGCTTAGACATGCTGCTCCTTCGCTGGAAGTTTCTGTGTCTCTTTGCTGATGTCATGTCATGTTCTGCACAACTGTGCAAGTTTGTCTTTTACTTCCATCATGCAATCCATCCTCCCTTTCCCACGTCACGAATGTAACGATCACCCCGGAAATGCGCAAAACTTGTTCAAAGCCACGGATGCAAACCACAGAGGATAAAAGAAAAAGATGCTACTGCTACGGGTCCCAGGTGAATCATTTTTGCGTATTCGAAATGGGCAAACTCATGCGAGGCGACGACCTGACCAGCCGCCACGATATTCGGCGACGTCGAGGACAGGTAGGTCTGGGAAGCTCCTGTTCGAAGAAACTACTTCCAAAACATGTGACGGCCAGCGATGACCGCCCGTTTCATCCGCCGGTCCATCTGGTCAATAGATTACTCCGACCTGACATTAAGGCCCTACGGTGTAAGCCGTCCTAACGGCGACATTCCGAGCGGCATGGGAATTGGAAAAACAATGTTTCCTCATGTTTCTTTGCATTAAGTTCATGCAGTAGTTTTACCGTTTGTAATTCAAGACAAAACAGCTCCTAGCATCAAACCATCGTCACTATTGCAAACCTAGCGAGGCCAGTAACGCGGAAACAAATATTTCGATGTATTCTTGAGCTCTGACGGCCTGGATTATCGGGGCGTCAAAGAAACCTGTCCAGCCATTCAGGTCGGCGTAAAACATCGACCACCGCAACCAGGGTTGCGCCTCCGGTAGGCCAGGAACCAGGTAGGTTCGAATCTTCGATGTGAATAGTAACGCAACACCTCGTATGAGGACAGAGAGGCAACCAGGATTATTTTGTCAGTTTATCCATTCAAAACAAACGAATGAATATTGAACCCGTAACCAAATTAGGCACATTTCAGACCCAAAAAAATAATTAACAATGAAATTTTGGAACACTACGGTATGCAGTTGATGCCGAAGGCTGATGTCTCAAATTTTGGAGAAACTCTTCGTTCTCACCGCCGTGCCACTCCCCTTGCAGGTTCGTGTGATGTTTCTCTGACACCACCATCATGCCAAGAATTGACAACAATGTGGAGAGGGAAGTCGTGATGTCAACGATCTTGTTGTGGTCAGTCCTCTTCTCGTAGTCATTGTAGGAATTGTCATTCCCATTGCCGAGAGAATTTCCATGCTCAGAGGAATCACTCTGAGTGTCAGACGTATACTTTGAAGTCGAGAGAATCATTTCATGCATTCCTAAAGTAGCTCTTGTGCTCTCCCTCTCTATTGCATGGTCCAATGTCACCTCGCTGTGCACCATAGAACAGATTGTACCAATGGCAAGCTTGCCTTCGACCACAGGTGCTTTTCAAGAGTCATCATGCTCCTTGGTAGAAGCCGGAGACACGTTGGAAAAAGTGAATTGGTTCCAACGTATGCCACGAGAGTGTTACGTGTACATATGGAAGTTGTGCACTCCTTCTTGATTTGCAGTAGAAAAGGTTGAGCCGGTGTTCTTTCGAGCTGTTGGGCTCAGGTTGAGTCTTATCATGCCATTAGAGTGGACGCACCCATCGACAAAGGTTTCACCTGCACGACTTTTAAGGGAGACCCATTCCCTGTCGTTGATGATGTATGCTCCTTGCTTTAACAACTCTCCAAGTGATAGGAGGTTGAAAGGAACTCCAAACATAAACAACACATTGTCAAAGTGCACTTGAGCTCCCTTGTACCCCGTGTCATCTTCCCTTTGCCTTTCATTGGCACACGCCAGTTGTTTGATATAGTAACGTAGCCTTTTTCACTATATTGAAGGTGTTGGAGGCAAGATCTGTCAAATCAAACATGTGACGTGCACACACTGTCCAGGTACCACACGTTCTTAGAGCAAACTTGCTTGGTACTCGGAATTTCCAAGACATGGAATAAAGATCCTAAGAAGTTGAACTGCTTCTTTACCACTCCAACTTTCATGGGACCCGCCGGCCGAGGCTGTGGTTTCATCATCCTGATGGAATCAAAAATATTTTTTGAGGCCATGGTTGTATTCTACATGAAAAACCGTGAAGGTTTGGTTCAAAAACTGGGTCATTCGGTGCAAGGACGAGAAAGATACAACCGGAAAAAGTTGGGTGGTGCGAATCCAGAAAATGAACGGGAGCACCGGTTTGACCCCAACGAGGCGGAGCGGCTTTCTCGCCCACTGCAGCCAAAGCGCCCCTGGATGGACGCTCAGCCAATGAGATAAGATTCATTGGGGTCCACGGGCGCTTCGGGATGGCGGCTGGAGCTGCTTTCGCAAGCAAGGGCGCTTCGGGCGGCCGTGACCTCTGCAGGCGGTGCTGCCAGCAGCCGTCACGCGTGGAGTAATCAAACGGCCATAACTTAGCTGTTTCTTCACGCATTGAGGCGTTCTTTTGTGCGGTGAAAAGCTCGCGGCACGTAATACATGGTGCATGTGTTATTTGCATGAATGCGCCTCGATAGAGGGCTTCGGGATGCCGAGAAGCTTTCGGCTAGTTCATAGGGGGTGATTCATATGGAAGCCTAGGTGTTGTTCTAGCCATGCCAATCTTACCCAGCGACTCTGTACATTCTACAATACTGATCTATCAAGTCTAAGGATTCATTCTTTGCCCAACTCTCCTTGGTCTCCAAGTATCACCTTGCACACGTGCATTCGATCCTAAAAGTCTTCCGTAGCGCACCTTATGCAAACGCCACCGGGAGAGTCGCACGGTGGGAACCTCGGCTGCTAGACTCTCTCTCTCTCTCTCTCTCTCTCTCTCTCTCTCTCTCTCTCTCTCTCTCTCTCTCTCTCTCTCTCTCTGTTTGCTTGTTGTTGAATAATTACTCCAAAACTTAAGCATGTATGATTTTTTTCTTGAAATTATGATAGTTGCTTTTGTTGCTGATGGTTGAAGGATGGTTGATTTTCCATGGTCCCTTGGCATGATTGACATGGTTTTCAAAGAAGGATGCACAAGACTCTGCAACTCGTCAAATATAGACAGTGATTGTCACATGTGAAACTGGTTGTTCTATGCAAAGACGGTCCATGGTTACTGTTTGCTCCCTTAGCTATCTTGTGGATGGTTTGCAAGTCCTTGCAAGAGGAACATGGTAACTTGAACGTAGAAGACCAGTGCCATCCCTACACCCCCTTCCCCATATTTCCACTATCCCCCTTTTCAAAGTTGAGGACCAAACATGCCTCCTTACCTGTCTTGTCATTTTCTTGCACCCATGCACATAGTTGGCATCTCTTCTTCAAGTCTCTTTGGTCTCATTCTCTATTTGCCTTCATGTGTTGTAGAATTCTGCATACAATGCTTGTGAGCAACTTACCATTGTTCTCGGTTTTTGAAGGATACGATGCACAGCATTCCGTGGAGGCCCTATGTTCCAGTTTATAGTTTCCCCTATCCAGTGCCAACATCATTGAAACATAGCACTCCCTAATCACCTCACAGAGTTGCATTCCATTGTATGAAGGGAGTTGAAAGGAAAAGTCACAAATGTTCACAAATGTCGACTATGAATCTAGAAGGACACATCCTTTTGCCTTAAAACATCAAAGAGAAACATATTCACGATTGTTTAGTGGAATGATTCCCTCTTACCCACGTTTCGAGTGTGGTCCTGCCCAATAACCCACCTTTCTCACATAGAATATGGATTACCCACTCGTTTCAACAGCTTACCACCTTGTCCACAACATGCAAAAACCGACTAACTGTGACTACGGTGCCCAGTATTGACAAAGCATGAACAGAATCCCGCTATTGTATGCATGTTCATGGAGCAATGGATAGCATAATCATTACACTTTTTTATTCTGTGGATTTTGCACTGGTTTTGTTTTATCATTGTTTTTCTTGCAATGTGGCTGTGAACAGAACAGGTTAAGTGTAAGTTTCTCATTTTTTCACAAAAAATTGAAGCATATGGCTGTATTTTGCCTCCCATTTTCTCTGGGGGTTCATTTTCTAAGTTCTTGTCCGATTTCTTGTTTGTTACATGACAACTTTGCATCATCGAACCCGTTCCTGCAAAGAGCTGCGTAGGATCATGGTCGAGCGGTGCTACTGGTGTCCGTTCCGCACATCGCATGATGGTGGTGTGCATGAACACCGTGCGTTGCTTGCACGTGATTTACATATTAAGTAGCGGAGGCGGGAGTGCAGGGGGTTGGGGGGGGGGTGGGGGTGGGGTTCGTTTTCGCTTGACGAGACCATTCGTTTGCTAGTCATCGTTGGACTTTGCCGACAACTAATAGCCGAAGCTAGTCGCACCAATTGAGGTGTCGACCACACAGGGTTTGGTTGATACCCCAAATGGATCCTTTTCACTCCTCTTTGCCATTAAACCTTTTTGGTGAGAGAAATGAGACATATTGTTTTGGTTGTCAAGGTGTCAGGCCGGACAACGGCCAATTTGCAATTCATCAAAAACAGTTTTCAACCGTAAATGTGGCAATAGACTGTTCATATGTGAGACAATAAATGTCCTCAGTTGGGATATGTCCATCTATCTTCTGACAAGATATTAGTGCAAGATCTGTCCATTCCTACCGAGCAATGTCCTTGTTGCATTCCAACATTTGTTTTGGTCCAAAACTGAGTGTTATCGCGATTAAACCGAATGTGTTCTTTCTTTCTTTCTTCATTACAGGGTATTGGTCATTCTACTTGTCAGACACGAGGAATTGTTTGAGAGTTTGAAAACATTCGTGTCAGAAAAGAGGAACTGGGTCTTCACATACTCAATTGGACGAGAAAATCATACTTGAACCGTTCGATGCAAAGAGATGACAATTGTCAAAATAGTTTCGAACAAATAGACAAAACCATTCGATATCAAATCTCCAACGAGCAAAAGATGTTCCATTGTGGTTCAATCGGACGATCAGCGTTCATGACAACAAGAAATGGTGAAGGCAAGAGCATGGTCACTTGATGTAGGATAACTGAGAAAGAGGACCAAATAATTGAACGTCTGCGTTTCATCTTACAGAAATCGTGGTGTTCGGGTATAGAAGAGTATGTTAACCAAAGTGGGTGTTGTTTTGTGTGGCTTCCACCCGTCAGGATGGACATAAATGGATTACCCATATACCCCACATTGGTGGTATATGGTAGAGGAGAGCCTGGCAACACGACAGGCCTCCGGAGTGTCCCCATACTTCTCCAGCACCTACGATGGCTCCGACGAGACGCGGTCGATGCCTTTTTGCAGCCCTACTGGCATGTCATGAGCTAGGATAGTTTTCTTGATGGGTTGAGACCACACACCCAGTGGACTGCACCGCTGCGACGAGGAGACCTGATCACTGCTATAGTACTTTCGATGTTCAAAACTTTGTTTGAGATGTCTCGACGTTGATTTCGAGTGTTTATAGCACTGCTCCTGTTTTCTCGGTGGTCAAGACAGGGGCACTCGGAGAGCTATTCCGGTGCCTTCAGGAGACCCCATTTATTGGTCTCGTGGATATGTAGTGTGTTCTCCTCGCTAACTTGTTTGGGTTCATCGGGGGTGACAAGGCCCTGTGCGACTAGCTGTCGACGCCCCTACATAAGCCCGCGAAGGGCTCACATGTATTCTCTCCCTCTTCTTTCATATCATGTGTTCAAAACTTAGCCAAATTCTTGTCATTTTGCAATGCACTCACACACAAAGCTCATGTTCGTGTTTACATGGGCCTACATGCCCTAATTAATTCTAACATGGTATCAGAGCACAGGGGGGCATGTGAGTAGTAGAAGCATCAGAAGCAGCAGTAGTGGGTGGAATCGCAGAGAGAACGCGCAACATGGCGCCACGTTGGCAGGAGCGTGAAGGAGCACAAAGTGAGTGTACGTGACTGCCACAGGGACGATGAGCATCATACAATAGCGTTAGCGGTTGCGACAACAGAAACATTAGCAACTATGGCACTGGTAGTAGTAGCAGCAGCAGTAGTAACAGCAGCAGCAGACGTAGTGGCGGAAGCTGCAGTGCCGCGCAACAGGAGTAGTGGTGGCAGAGCAGTTGCTCACAACAACTGCAGTAGTGGTGGCAGTAGTAGTAATGATGGTAGGAGCAGTAGCGATGATAGTAGCAAAAGCGCATAGCAGCAGTAGCAGCAGCCACTTCAGTTGTGACGACAGCAACAGTAGCGTGTAGCAGTGGCAGCAGTAGTGACGGCAGCAACAGTAGCACACAACAGGAGTAGTAACGGAGGAAGCAGTAACACCTGCGGCTGTAGTAGTAGCGGTGGCAGTGAAATCAACAGTATAAGCATCAAGCAGCAGCGACGGCAGCAGCAACTATTACGTATAGTAGAAACAAAAATAGAATTAGCAGCAATCGCAGTAGTTGCACCCGTTGCAGAAGCTATTGTTACCGAAGGGCCTCACACCCCTCCTTCGAGGGTCCCCCTCAGAGAGGCTCCCTTGAGCCCCCACAAAGGGCATCCTTGAAGGGGGTATGTTGGCCCTGTCCAGCCCCCCTCCCCTCTCTCGAGGGACCCCTCAGAGGGGTTCGTGAGCCCCCTCGGCCCCGTTGGCCCTGTCGGCCGACCAGCGGAGGGGGCCGACGGCGAGAGATGGGCC
>SZWC01016678.1:2428-28689 GCA_023375785.1 Penium margaritaceum | reverse complement strand
ATATATATATATATATATATATAGAGAGAGAGAGAGAGAGAGAGAGAGAGAGAGAGAGAGAGAGGGAGGGAGAGACAGAGAGAATCTATAAATACCAAGCACCGACAACCGCAAACGTAACACATCTAGCAACCGCCTCAACATCACCCATAGTGGGACACGATTGCATAGTGCTGAGCAATTGCAACAGCGCTTGTAGTCTCCCCTTCCTAGTCGAAAGTGGACTGTCATCGGGGATGACTTCTTTTTTGAGACGCGTAGTGGACGAGTGTCTCTCTAGGGCCCGTGGACTATTCCCCGCACTTGAATGTGTAGGATCGATGACGTATTCGGGTTTGTCCATCTTCAAGGGCTTGGTCGTCCACCGCTTGGAGCAGCCACCGCACCTGCAGCTGCCACACCTTCTGTTCTTGGAGCAGTTTTTGCTCCTTTAGTGGCAACAGCACTAGTAGTCGCAGCTGGACAGATTTCCTTCTTGTGGGGTGCTCTGGTCGTGTAGCTCGTCCCGTCTGATTACACTTGTTGACCTAAACGCCGTGACCTATAGGGATGACAGTGTCTCCTAGTGTCATCCTTTCCCATGGCTTGGTGTTTACCACAATGAGTGGGTGCCCTTGGTACCAATCCATTTTTTTGCGCACAAGATGAGTAAGCAGACATCTGAGAAGGCTTCCTACGCATTCGCCTGCTACTACTGCGGTGATGGACGTCATGGTTGGCGTCGCTCCTGGAAGCGCCCTCACGGCTGGCATCCACCCTGGCTTTAGCCTCGTCCGAGCATGGATCTTCCATAGCACTCTGATCTGCCAACATTGGTAGATCCCACAACTAGACCTCTAGCGACCATATTTGCCAAGATCCACGGCCTCAGACGGATGGTGCAACAGCTTAGTGACCTCGTCGTCACTGAGCGTAGTTATGCTATTAGTTAATCGACGGCCTCCTTGATCACATTCCGTTCATCCTCTCCTCATTTCTCATCCGATGGTTTCCCTTTTGCTCCACCTGCTGGCCAGTTCCAGGGTGTCACCATCCTCTCGATCCTCAGCTCTCCTGCTACCTCAACGCCACCTCAAGATGACATGCCTTCATGTAGTCACTCTAGTCGTATGTGCACGCGGCGTCGGTGTTAGCGCTCCGCACGCCGTGATCAGGCTGGTCTTGACACATCATCCACCTCCTCGGCTTTCGTTGCTGTACCTGTTGAGGGAGAGTGTGGTCACAACACATTGCCTCTTATGACTGTAGCAACAGGATCCGCACCTTTGCCGTACCGGTGTACCCCAGCGTTAGCTCAGGAAAATGCAGATGATATGATGGCAGTACATGATGTGGAGTCTGATCCCGACATGGCGTTCATGGTAGAGATTTGCGTGTCATTGAGCTAGAATTCCATGTCCGGGATGGATCTTGAACTTATGTAGTAGCAGGTTGAATTAGGAGGAGTGCAAGCCCAGCATCCCTGGGCGATGCCACTCGCTACTCCCACCAGTGGCGGCCCGGCGGTGTCACAGGCGTCCCATACGGATTGCGATGTGTGTACTTGACTTTTGGGGGAGTTTTTGTAGCTAGCTCACACCACTCCGGCGGAGGTTGCAGTGCATGAGACGTGTGTCATCGAGGTTGACTTACACTTTGGGGTAAGAGTTGGACGTTCTATAGCAGTAGGTTGCATAAGGAGGAGTGCATGCCTCGCGTCCCTCGGCGGTGCCACTTGCGACTCCGACCAGTGGCAGCCCGACGGTGACATAGGAATCCCATATGGCTTGGGATGCCCCTTTCGGACTTCCGGGGGCGTTGGTGCAGGAGGCTCACACCAGGCCGTCAATGGTCGCAGTGCAAGAGGGGACCAGCTAGTCTTTTAGAGGTTGAGGCATTCTTTAGACCACCATTACTGAGAGATGTTACTGGAATATGTGCTATAGGAGACATGGTAGGCTCAACCTTGTCATTGACGCTACCTGTGGATCAGCATCAGCGTTAAGATTCGCCAATGTTCCCCAAATCTATAGGATTCAGCACCCACGGCGGAGCGGCACTACACATGACAGATTCACATGATGGGCCTCACTCCATCATCGAGCATGTGATGGCAACCAATCTTCTCGATGAGATGGTGCATGAGTGCCAGCGGCGCTTGCTAGTCGCCTTGACTGGCATTGTCGAGCTAGAGTTGTGCAGAGCTACGTCCATTACGCCGGCAGTTGAGGATAGTGCTGCACATCCGACCACGTGGATGGAGTCGACTCGTCAGCAGGAGCTGATGTTTACCCTCATGTATTCATCTGTTGCTGACCCTGCTGATCACATCAAGACTGAGAGTGGTAGTACCTGCAGGGACAATGTTTCCACATGCTCCACAGACTCTGACAACTCCTTGTTCTTCTCTCTCAACACGTGACTACTCATCCCTCCTTATCTGACAGACACGAGATGCGGTAGGGATGCCACACCTTCAGCTGCATCCGATTGTCTAGCATCGAAGGAGGAGGATGCAGCAGCACCGGCTCCATCGTCTTCAGCAATAGAGACACAGATGGAGTTGTACTTGCAAGCTCAATAGTCTGCGTGTGTAGCATCTAGTGAGATAGAGTTTATCCTACGACGGACATGGGCCACCTCCACGTGTCCAAGGAAGAATACACCAATTTGTAGGAACGTGTAGAGATGTTACAGTGGGAGATGATGGCAGCGCGAGAGCGATTGTCAGAGCACGGGAGCACCACACCTACTGGCATGATTTGTCCACCATCAAGACCTCCCACACTCATCACAGGAGAGGATCTTATACCAACCCCAAGTGTGATGTCAGATGGAGACACTACCATTGGAGAGGTGACCATGCCTTCAGTTCTCGCTGTCTTCCTTCTCGACGACTCCATCATCAGTTCTCGTTTTACTCCTACTACCATCACGCACCCTCATCTACCCACTTGAGCTGCTTCATCATCATTTTTGTCCATGTATAGTTGTCTGGTTCGTCGTTCTATCCTTCCCCCTCTTATGGCGGTATACCCCTATGCTACAGGGTGCTCTATCTCGCCTCGGAGGCCAGCTCCACCACTTCATCCACATTTGTGTACTACTCGTCCATTCCCTCTCCTCCGGCATACACAGGTGCATCGCAATAGAGAGGAGAGAGGAGAGGCTGTGTATTGAGACCCTTGGCAATCACACGAGGATTGGTACACCCCAGCTGATGCATGGGCAATGTGAGGAGTCATATCCAGCGATGCCATTTTGTCTTTGAGGGTGGGAGTAGACTCTTACGTGACAGGTGGAGCTGTCTCTCCTTGATGGAGAGACCACATGATGTATTTGGATATTCATCGAGGAAATTGACGTAAGCTTCATTTGTCCAGGGGGAGTGTTGTGTGGACCTCGACGTAGCGCACTGTCATCGGAGATGCATGGTGAGGGTCCCTGCTATGAGCATACAACAGACGGTGTGTGGCTCATGCTACGTGTCTGCATAGCCGCATGTGGGTGGTAGCACTATGTTGGTCGAGACCCAGACACTTGGTGGGTTGAACCTCTGTCACGAGGAGACCATGTGATCGTGTTTCTTGGTGTGTGGACATACTGCTTGTGGCATGTGCATGCAAGCTGGCTTGCTCAAAGTGGTCGAGACCCGAACACGTGGTGCGTTACTCACGTGTTAGGATGAAATCCCCCCATGATCATGTGTGTTGGTTGATGATGCTATTGTGGCTGGCATACGGACATCTATTGGATTGCTCGTAGCGGTCGAGACCCAATCAATGGTATCGCCAGTGTCACGATGAGACCCTCTTATTGTCTGATATGTGTATAACGCGCATTACACTGGTTTGTACACGTGAGCATCTCCTCTCATGGTCGAGACTTGGACACATGGTGGGATGTACCAGTGTCGTAAGGAGACCTTGTGACCTTCATTATGCTCCAGGAGAACACGAGGCCTAGCTTCAGTGTGTGGATGAGTGGCGGATGTGTGTGTGTGTGTGTTTGTGTGTGTGTGTGTGTGTGTGTGTGTGTGTGTGTGGTTGTCTGGTACAGATTGTGGTTTGGCATTCATTGTTGTTCCATGCCTTCGTTCATTTGTCTTGGCATTGACGACTATGTCAGCCAGGGGGAGTGTTGGTTTGTGTAGCTTCTACCCGTCACAACGGTTGCCGATGGATTACCCATGTACCCCACATTGGTGGAATATGGTAGAGGAGAGCGCGACGGCACGACAGGCCTCTAGAGTGCCCCGAGACTTCTCCAACACCTACAAGAGCACCGACGAGACGCGGTCGATGTGTTCTGGCAGCCTTGTTGGCTTGTCCGGAGCTAGGAGAATTTTCTCGGTGGGTTGAGACTCGCGCACCTGGTGGACTGTACCGGTGGCACGAGGAAACCCAATTGCTGTAGTAGTGCTTCTGGTTTTTGGAAAGCCGTTCGAGATGTCTCGATGTTGATTTTGAGTGTTTCCAACACTGCTCATATATTCTCGGTGGTCGAGACCCGGGCACTCGGAGACCACCTTCGTTGGTCTCGTGGTGCATGAAGTGTGTTCTCCCTGCTGACTAGTTCTGATACAGCAGGGATAATGGGGCCCGGTGCAGCTAGCTGCCGGCGCCCCTACATAGGCCCGCGAGGGGCTCATTTGTATTCTCTCCTTGTTCTTTCATAGAATGCGTTCTAGACGTAGTCAAATTCTTGTTGTTTTTTGCAATACACTCACATACATAGCTCATGTTCGTGTTTGCATGGACGTGCATGTCCTAATGAATCATACCCATAGGTATTAGAGTCATATCATAAGATCTGGGCATCAGAGGCACATTTTCTTAATGTCCGCCAAGGGGCCTACATGTTTAAAATGGTGGGGATAGCGAGGACTCCCTGCCAAAAAGTGGGCCTTGGATGTGTTTTTCCTAGAGAGTGGATGATTTGTTGATTAAAATCAATACAGTGGGCAACGTGCGCAGAAAATTTTCATAAGGTGGGTAAAAACAAATTGGCCCCTTTCTTTACATTGAATTTTTAATAGGACCACATTCGTTTTTAGTGTACATGAAGGTAATTCTCATACTATACTTAAGCGGAAATAAATGAGCATCGTATCCTCATTTGTCCTTATTCTTGTCTATTAGGTTGAATACTAGATAACATGTTTCCTCCATGGGCACGTGTAGGGATTACCCACGAAATTCATGTGTGTATGTTGTGCCTTATGATTGGAAAGATAATACTAACTTCTCCAACGTTAGGAAGCATAAGACTCTTCTTCCCGTTGTCCTCGGATCATTAACATCCTACCCACAAACAATAAGAAAACACAGCATGTTGACGCTAGATGTGATGTAGTGTTGACATGCTAACTTTGCAAATTTTGTTGAACATTCATCGACCCTTCTTCCGAGGGGTTGATAAATGTTTGAGGGGAGGTGTGCATGTGGTTGGCATTCGGGGTCCTATTGTTTTTTCTCACATCTCTCATCATGCTCTCTTGTGTCCTCCTGGCTTGTGTACATCAGCGTGCAGATGACTAACGGCAAGACTCGACGCTGCTTGAGTGTCGTCCAGTGGAGCGGATGCACGCTGAGGACTACATGCTATTTGCTGGAGCCTCCTCCCTCCGGCGACGTGTTCAGCTCCATCGGCAGGCCTCCTCGGCGGTCGGCCCGCCGATGGTCAGTGCCACTCCGGATGCTGTCTGTTTGTGTCTAGTGCTGGATCTGACGATATCGTTGCGTCTGTAGCGTCATGATCTGCTTAGGATCCAAATCTCATGCTATCGTGGCACTGTTGTCACCAGGGATTTGTGAAGGCGCTGCCTGGGTTTGGGCAGCCATAACTCCTCACTGCTATTTTTTCTAGCTGATTCTGACCACACAACTACGTTTGCAGCATCGATGTTATGGTATGGTCTAGTTTTCACGCAAAATGGATGATGCCCGGGTTTTGGGCTGTCGGTTGTCTGGCAGGGCTCACCGAGAACACCTGCCAGCTTGAAAATAGAGCTGTTTTCTGATTGGCTGGTGAACTAAGTAACAAACTCTACAGAGCTGGGGGAGGCTAGCTCTTCGAGGGGTCTCCCATTGTGTCTCATTCTTCATTCCTAATCATTGACTTGCAGTTTTCAATGGCATTCTGGTGCTAACACTAGCGCGCATACTTCTGAGTAACAAACCCAGAGCACTCATACTTAGACACTAAAGCGGCATACTGAGGGGGCAGTAGACTAAGCAATGAGCGTGGAAGCCCACACACTGCATCAACAACGCAGCTACCCCAACTTTCTACCTATGATTCACAGCTCGGTATCAGAGCTAGAGCGTAGCAACGGTAGAAGAAGACTAGCGTACAGGTGCCAGACAACGCCTATAGACCCGCATACGTGCCATTGCAAGGAAAATGCTGTCGGATTTTTTTTGGCAACATTGACCAGCCTGGTGGCAGCGTCAAAAGTTTCCCCACGACCATTGGGCTAGGGGAAATGCTGTTGGATTCTTCCGGCGGCACTGACCCCCACGCGTGACACGAGGAGGTGAGCGGCCACTGACGCCACAAACCAAGACGATGACGCACGTCGCCACGTCAAGCAGGTGTGACCATGTTGAAAGCAACAATAGCAGTAGCAGCAGCTTGCAACAGCAGTGGCAGTAATAGCAAGCCGCAACTGTGCACAGCAATAGCAGTCAACAGCAACTCGCAACCGGTTGCATCAGCAGTAACCCACAACAGCAAGGAATAGCAGCCACGTGCAGCATCAGCTCGCAACAACAACAATGTGCAGCATCAGCAAGTAGTAGTAGCATTCTGTTGTAGTAGCAGGATTAGCGAGTAGCAGCCAGCAAGAGCCTACAGTAGCGAGCAACAGCAGCAATAGCGGCAAGTAGGAACTCACAGGAGCAGTAGTTGTAGCTTGCAACAACAACAGCTACAGCTGTAACTGCTCACAGCCCGCTGCCCACAGCGAGCAGAAAGCTGTGAGCAACGAGCTCGCTGCCTGTTGCTCGCAACCCGTAGCAAGCAGTGAGCAACGAGCAGTGAGCTCACTCTTTGCCACTCGCGGCTTGCAGCGAGTAGTAAGCTCGTTGTGATGACAAAGAGGGAAAAAAGGAAGAAAAAAATCCCGCACCCCACAGGTGGCTCTGTTGCGCTTGCAGCTGCCACCATAGCCGTTGCATCAGCCACAACAGCCATAGTAGTATGCAACAGCTTAGTAGCAGTTATAGCAGCAGCTCTTGTTGCAAGAGCAATTGTAGCAGTAGCAGCTACTACAGCACACCACCAGCAACAGCTACAACAACAAACCACCAGCAACAGTAGCGGCTGTTCAAACAACAACAACAGTAGCAGCACTAAACAACAGCAGCAGTAACAATAGCAGGAGCAAGTGCAACAGTAGACCAACAGCAGCAGCAGTGGCTGCCGCAACAACAGCCACAGCAGGAGAAGTAGCAACAGTAGCAGCAGCAGCAATAGCAGCAACTACAGGAGAAGACCAATAGTAGCAGCAGCAGGAGCAGAAGGAGCGGTAGCAGCAGCAATAGTAGCAACAAAAGCAGCCACCCTGTAGCTGACACAGTGGCGACTCCAACAACAGCGGCTACTAACGTCAGCAATTCTTGATTGACGTCACTGTTGAAGTCAGTACTCAAGTCATAAAAACACCAAAAAAAACTATAGAAGCAACTTGGCAGATAATGTAGCAGCAACTGCTAACGTCAATCATTCTAGGCTAACAATAATGCTGACATCACTACTGACATCAGTAGCATAGAAAAAGAGGGAACAAGGAGGGCAAATAAAACAGTATGGCTGATAGCCCCAAGAGACCTATGTCAAAGTCCTTTCGCCTACGGTCTCAAAGTCCTTTTGCCTACGACAAGGGAGGGGTCCTCCTCTCTTGGGGGGACCCCTACCCCCTCCATCTTGCACCAGTTTTTGCAGGTGGAGCAGTAGCAACAACAACAATAATAGTAAGAGCAGTAGTAGCCGTAGTAGTAGCAGCAACAACAGCAACAGTAGCAGGAGGAGCAACAACTGTAGAAGCAGCATCAGCAATAAGAGCACTAGTAGCAGTAGCGGCAATAGTAGTATCAGTGGCAGTAGTAGTAGCAACAACAACAACAACGGCAGTAGTAGGAGTAGTAACAGCAGCTGCAGCAATAGCAGCAGCACAAGTAGCAACAAAAACACCAGGAGAAATAATAGCGGCAATAGTCCACCAGCTTCGTTGTCATCTCCTTTGATCCACTGGCCGCCATTCAGCAAGAGCTTGCCGCAATGACGCAACAACTTGCAGCACTGCAGCATCTGGCAGGACATACAGACACCAGTGTCCTGCCACCCTTCTTTCCTCTTGGAAACGCTAGTCGTATAACGTTTGTTTCCATGAATTACCTGGCGCAATAGTAGACCCAGCACCAACAGCAGACAATGTCCTCAATCCTTGGCTCCACACTGGGTACCGGCTGTAGGCAAAAGGACTTTGGGACCACGCCTCCGCTGCTTTAGGCTAGCGAACCGTTCCACAGTTGGGAGCTTAGCTTCCACATCTGGGCGCAAGGTGAGGGCCTGTGAGCCTACTATACCCTTTTGTACGACCCCATCCAGGCCGACGAGATCTATAATGCTGGTCGTGCAGTACGTGCCCTCGTCCCAGTCGCTCCTTCGGCATCACGCCTAGCCATAGAGCCCTTCCTTGGCAACTTCACTACTAGCGGAACACCGGTCCCTACAACAACATGGCATGTCCTCACTCGTCCCCATTACCTATCCAACGTGGTTGAGACCAGCTGTCTTCTGTGGGAGTTCAACTCCCTGCACATAGGGAGACAGATACGGTCACCTCTTACTAGGAGTGGGCTGCTGCTGTGGGATTTCAACTCCCTGCACATGTGGGAGACAGATACGGTCACCTCTTACTAGTAGCGGGCTGAGGACAAGTTCTGTCGCCTAGTCACCTCTGCTCCTCCCCCTTTGGCTTCGCTCTTGACCATCAAGCGCGGTACCACCGCTGCGTACACCGACATCTTTGTCCACTACACCCAAGACGACCTCTCCACCATGGCGGCCCAGGGCACCCTTATGCCCTGGGCGTATGAGTTGTTCCTCAGGATTGAGGAAGCTTGTCTAGAGTCACGCATCCAGTGCACAGAGGCCCTTGCCTTGCCTGCCGTTGCCTTCGTAGGAATCATTTCCCTTGTAGCAGCTACGTCCATAAGCTCACCGTCGTTAGGAAAGAAAAGGCGGAAGGGCAAGAAGAGCAAGGGCCAGCAACAATAGCAAGAGCAGCAGCCGATCGGGTCCAGTGGTTGTGGCTTGGTCTGCCACAACTGCGGCCAGCCTGGACACGGGTGGTACACGTGCCTGCTGCCGATGGACAAGGAACGCGTCATCGCTACCATGCATCGCCAGCGTGAGCGCCGTCTCGCCTCTGCCGCCATGATTGTTGCTGGCCCTGATCCCATCACCCCGACCAGTAGCTACACTCCTCCGACAGCCAGACCAATCTTTGTTGCCAGCTTCACAACAACAATTTACGTAGCTATCGGCACCGTTGTTTCCATCACCAGTGTAGTCATCCACCTACCTGGCTCCGGCGCTGCCACTTCGTACTCCGTCCTCACTCCCAGACTCTCCATCCCTGAGCGTGAGCTAGAGCTCCAGCTCGGCTTGCCTCGCCCTCCTCCCAGGGAAGTGCGAGTTGCGTCCCCTCCTACTCGTCTGCTCTGTCGTCCATGACTGGGACTGAGCTGCAGTCAAGTCGTGCCTCATCGTCATGTTCATCGTCTCCTATATATGTGTCCAGTGTTCAAACAAACCCCGGACATGTCTTATTTGTCGGCGGCGTCGACGTCATTTGTTTCCGTGGTCTTGCCGCTGATGTCTTCGTCACTGATGTCCTCTTTGTTCCAGGTCTTGAGCTGAGCCTCTTCTCCGTCACTGCCCTTAATTGCATTAGCATGGATGTTTTGCATTTATGTGGTGTTTTCACCATGTCGTTACGTCCGTCCGGGCTTGTTATGTTGTTTGCCACCGCCCGTGGCAACCTGTGCGTCATCTGTCATCCGCTCCCTCCATCCCCTCCTCGTCGGCCATAGGCCATGTGTTTGTCACCAGCACACTCTCACCGCAGCACACCGTCTCTTACACTGCCGCCTTTGCCACGTCCACTCTGCTGCCATTGACAGCATGCTCTACACCCAGCCGGCCAAGGGCCTAGACCCAGCCTCCTTCCCTTGGCCAAACCCCACAGAGTGTGTTGATAATGCTCAGTGCAAGATGTAGCGGTCCTCACATCCTCAGTCTTTCTCCCGTGCGTCCGCCCCACTAGACCTAGTCCATTCCGATGTCATGGGTCCTCTCCCTACCGAGTCCGTTGGGAAGCATGGACGCTATGTCCTCACTCTCACTAAAGACTACTCTCGCTACTGCTTGGTCTTTTGCCTTTGGTAGAAAAGCGATTTTGCTCCTACCATTTAGGGCTGGCTTATCCGTGCGGAGCGCGAGTGTAGTCGGCCTATTCGCCACTTTTCTCTCATTGTGCTGGCGAGTATATGGGAGAGACCACAATTTTTTTGTCTCCCGCTGTATCCACCACAACACGTTGGCGCCTTACACACCATCCCAGAATGGCGTCTCCGAGTGGTGGAACCGCACCATGGCTGACGCCGTCCGCACCATGAGGGTCGAGTCTGGCTTCTCCGATGGCTTCTACTTCGAAGCCATGGTGTTATGGGACCCGCCGGTTGAGGCGGTGTTTTTATCACCCTGGTGGAATCAAAAACCTTATTTGAGGAGATGATTGTATTTTATGTGAAAAAACGTGCAGGTTTGGTCCAAGAACCGGGTCATTCGGTGCAAGGACAAGAAAGATACGGTGGTGCAAAGGTGGGAGGCGCACCTCCAGAAAACAGGAGGACGTACCGGTTCGACCCCGAGAACTGCGGAGCAACTTTCTCGCCCACTGCAGCCAAATCGCCCCTGGATGGATGCTTAGTCAACGAGGCAAGGTTCATTGGGGTCCATGGGTGCTTTGAGATGGCGGCTGGAGCTGCATTCGCAAGCAAGGGCTGCGGGGGGCTGTGACCCCCGCTGGCGGTGCTGCCAGCGGCCGTCACACGTGGCGCACTCAAACGGCCATAACTTAGCCGTTTCTTCACAAACTGAGGCATTCTTTGGTGCATTGGAAAGTTCACAGCGTGTACTACATGATGCATGTGTAATTTGCATGAGAGCACCTCGATAGAGGGCTTCGGAGTGCTGAGTGGCTTACGGCTGGCTCATAGGGGCTGGTACATAAGGAAGTCTAGGGGTTGTTCTAGGCATGCCAATCTTACCCAGATACTCTGTACATTGCCCTGTACTGATACATTGAGTCTAAAGGATTCATTCCTTGCCCAAATCTCCTTTTGCTCCAAGAATTGCCTTGCACACATCCATTCAATCATTCAAGTCTTCCGTAGCGCACCTTGGTGCAAACGCCGCCGGGAGAGTCGCACGGCGGGAACCTCGGTCACTAGCAATGGCCTTGTTGCTAGGAGAGGGTCGTGCGACATCTCGAGGGTTGGCCCACACACCGAGGTGTTAAGGGTGGGAGGTCTATCCCAAGGGCTCGGCGTGTGACTGTCACGAAGGGCGCCCCTCGGTTCACACATGGTCTATATGACGTGGGTCGTGAACCGAATTCCTCATGGCCCTCTTCCTCGCTAGTCCACGCCGTATTAACACAGGTGTGGTGGGGGGGCTGACCTCCACCCGGTTTGCGTCTAGGGCTTCGTGGCCATTGTCTGGCTGCCCGTCCCACAGCAAGGCGGCAAGCTCGCTCCCCCTGGACGTCCCTGCACCTTCCTTGGTGTTTCTTGTCAGTCCAAAGCTTGGTGATTTTGGGATCCCTCCTGGCACTACATCGTCGAGTCCCACGATACCCTCTTCTTTGAAGAGCTGTTTTCCTGTGACCTCGTTCTCTTTGGCTCGTCGATATCCCTCCTATTGCGTGGGGGAGTGGTGGGTCTGTCATCTGTCGTGCCGCTTACGGGTGACACATCACGGCCGACGCCCCGAGCCCTATTTGCTGGTCGCTCCGAGCCGACAGCCCCAGTCATGTCCGCTGGCCCCTCTGCGCCTGCAGCTCCATCCGAGTCTCCTGGTCACTCCAAGTCGGCAGCCCCAGTTGCGTCCGCTGGCACCAGTGTGTCGGCAGCCCCGTCCGTGGCCGGAAGCCTCGGTCGCGTCCGCTGGCCCCTCCCCGCTGGCAACTCCGTCCGAGTCAACTGGCCCCTCCGGGTCGGCAGCCCTAGTTGCGTCTACTACACCAGCGGGCCCGTCTGTCTCCGCCAACACCATGTACATGATACCATCTCTTGCCCTACCGCGCTCCAGGCGTGGCCCAGGCGGCAGCCTCCGACCCATGCCATCAATGAGTGCGCAGACTGCCACACCGTAGCCTGTGGCGCCTCGGACCCCCGTTGCCCCACGTGTCTCTTCCACTCCTACGATAGTGAGTGGAGACCCTGGCACCAAGACCCTCGACTTAACCACTTTGGCCATCATTGCAGACCATCACCCGGGCTCTGCACTGGGCTATGCCATGCTCCATCACGAGCATCGGCATGCTGTCACAGATGCAATCACATGCATCCCGCCTGGGGCTCGAGATGTACACGCCCTTGCAGCCCGCTACACGGCATGCCTAGAGGACCCAGCTACCCTACGTGAGGCTCGAGCCTCCCCCGAGGCCGCACATTGGGATGCTTCCTACGCCGACAAGCTTGCTGTCATCCGGCAGCACCACGTGTATGACCTCGTCGATCTCCCTCCAAATCGGAAGGCTATCGGTGCCAAATGGGTCTTCTGGCACAAATGGAAGCCGGACGGGTCCTTGGACAGGTGCAAGGCCCACCTCACGGCCAAGGGATTTTCTCAGGCCCCTAGGGTTGATTACGACCACATCTTCGCCCCAGTTAGCCGATTCTCCACTAACCAAGCGCTCTTCAGCTTGGTTTCCCAGCACGAGTGGAAGTTGCATCAGGTGGACGTGAGCAACGCTTTCCTCCATGGCTCCTTGGAGGGTGAGGAGCTCTATATGGTACTGCCTCCCGGCTTCGACGACGGCAACAGGAAGGTTGGGCGGTTGCAAAAGGCCCTCTATGGCCTAGAACAGTTGTCTCCATGCTAGAACGAAGGGATTAGCTACACTCTCCTCCGCGGCGGCCTCCTATGCAGCACTACTGACCCTACACTATTCATCACCCCGCGAGGTCAGACCTTCATCGCTAGCCTAGTCTACGTCGAGGATCTCCTCGTTGTGTCGCCACACGTGGCTGCCATTTAGCACGTCAAGGACCTCTTGTACACTACCTACCAGATGAAGGATCTCGGATCTGCCCGAGTCTCCCTGGGCATGGAGCTCGAGCATGATCGCTCCCAGGGCATCCTACACGTCCAGCAGGCCTCCTTTGTACAGACTTAATCCACTCGCGTCACCGAGGACCTGCCCCTCGTGCCAAGTGCGTCTTCACCCATGTCACCGGATGGCCAAGTGAAGCTAAAGACCTCTGATCCAGTTGTTGTGGGACAGCCAGTTGACATGACCACGTATCTACGAGTCATAGGGTCATTGATGTTCCTGGCGACGATGACACGCCTAGATATTGCGTTTGCCGTCAACCTCCTGACTCAGTTCTCTTAGGAGCCGCGTCGCCTCCACTTTGAGGCCTCCATCAAAGTGCTACGGTACGTCGTCTCGACTCCACAACGAGGTCTCATGTTCCGCCTACAGCCGTGTGTGGTCGTTGTGGGCTACATCGACAGTGACTGGGCCGGCAGTCCAGACGACAAGAACCGCACAGGCTGGATCATTCTAGTTAGCAAAATAGTTGTGTCCTGGCGCGGTGGCAAGAAAGGGTGCATTGCAGGTAGCACTGCTAAGGCTGAGTATGAGGCCCTTTACTCAGGCGCATGTGAGAGCATGTGGTTGTGTCGTCTACTGTCTGAGTTACGTCAATCCATCACTGCCATCACGTTGCATTATGACAATGAGAGTGCCATGGCCATTGCGGACAATGACGGTATGCATCACAAACGCACAAAACACATCAATGTTGAATATAACTATGTGCGCTTGTTGTTGCACAACGGTATCGTTAGCATTATGTGGGTTGAGATAACACGACAGCTGGCTGACTTCTTGACCAAGGCTCTGAAGCACGGCCCGTTCAAGAAGGCTATGAGTTTGGTTGGTGTGCGTCCATGAGGTGCACTCTTTGTTCCTGCCTGCGCTTCTCCGTGCCCTAGGGGGAGTCTGTTTGTTGAATGTGTCGCTGCCCGCCCGTGTGCACTACGCTTGTGAGTTATGGGGGAGTGTTGGTTTTTTCTCAAATCTCTCATCGTGCTATGTTGTGTCCTCCCAGCTTGTGTACATTGGCGTGCAGATGACTGACGGCGAGACTCAACGCTACTTGAGTGTCTTCCGGTGGAGCCGACGCACGCTGAGGACTATACGCTGTGTCCTGGAGCCTCCTCCGTCCGGCAACGTGCTCAGCTCAATCGGCAGGCCTCCTCGACGATCGGGCCGCTGGCGGTCACTGCCACTGCATATGTTGTCTGTTTGTGTCCAATTATGGATCTGATTGTACCGTTGCATTTGTAACGTCCTACTCTGCTTAGGATCCAAATCTCATGCTAGCATGGCACTGTTGTCACCAGAGATTAGTTTAGGCGCTACCTGGGTTTGGGGAGCCATAACTCCTCACTGTTGTTTTTCTAGCTGATTCTGATGGCACGACAGCATTTGCAACATTGGTATTATGGTATAATCCAGGTTTCAGGCAAAACGAATGATGCCCGGGTTTTGGGCTATCGGCCATCTGGTAGGGCTCGCCAAGAAAACCTGCCAGCCTAAAAGTAGAGCTATTCTCTGAGGATAAATTGAAAAGATAATCCTAGTTTGGGCTTCTTCCTTAGCACATGCGTCGGGTCTGTCTGGAGGAAGAATATTTAAGGCTACTTGGTTTCCTAGCCTACCGGAAGCTCCGCCCTGCTAGCGGTGGTCGGCGCCGTACGCCGACCTGAACGGTTGGGTGGTCGGTCTCACGCCCAGGCTCGATTGGCGCTCTCACCCTTATAGAGTCCCGAAACTTTTAGGGGATGGCTCTGAACGTCGTATATCCCCTCTAGTTTGATCAGAGGTCCTGTTCTCTATCCCATGGTCGATGCTGATGAGCTGATGACAACTTGACGAGAGAATAAAGGAAAATTGAAAAGTTTGAGAAACGACGCGCCTGTTGTGATCGCGCCGTCATCGGTGCCTACAGCTAGAGGCTCTTATGTTACGTCTGAGTATGGCTTAGGTCAGATAAGCCTGCCAGATGAATCTAACTGTCATCGCTGACCATCACATGTTTGGAAAAGTAGCTTTTGGATCAGGCTGTTGTCATACATACCTGCCATCGTTGTCGTAGCTAGTCATGGCGATTGGTGAGGTCATCGCCGCGGACATGTTTGCCCATTTTCTGATTGGCTGGTGAACGGAGTAACAAAATCTACAGAGCTGGGGGGGCTAGTTCTTGGAGGGGTTTCCCATTGTGTCTCATTCTTCATTCCAGTTTTCAACTACTTTTTGGCAGTAAAAAAGGAAAGTCTATGCAGTAGGTTGGGGCAGCAGCGTTTTTGATGCAGCGTGCTGGCTTCCACGCTCGTTGCTTAAGTCAGCTGCCCCCTCAGTCTGCTGCTCTAGAGTCTAAGTCTAGAAGCTTTGGGTTTGTTACTCAGAAATGCGCGCGCCAGAGTTAGCGCCAGAAAGCAGCTAAAAACTGATAGTAACTGATTAGGAATGAAGAATGAACAGCAATGGGGGACCCCTCCAAGTTCTAGCCATCCCCACAGCTCTGTAGAGCTTGTTACTCAGTTCATCAGCCAATCAGAAAATAGCTAATTTCAGGCTGGCAGGTTTTCTCGGTGAGGCCTGCCAGACGGCCGACAGCCCAAAACCCGGGCATCGTCCGTTTTGCCTGAAAACTGGACCATACCATTATACCGACGCTGCAAACGCAGCCGTGCGGTCAGAATCAGCTAGAAAAAAAGTAGGGAGGAGTTATGGCAGCCTGAACCCAGGCAGTGCCCACGATGGTTTATGCTGCCGAAGAGGGCCATGCAACATGCAACAGGGACCCTAGGCAGCGCATGACGACGCAGGCACGACAGGACGCGCTGGACGCATGAAGACAGCAACTGCGGTGGCGGTGACGGCCGGCAGCACGACCGCCGAGGAGGCCTGCCGATGGAGCTGAACACGTCGCTGGGGAGAGGAGGCTCCAGCAAATTGCGAGACGACCTCAGCGTGCGTCGGCTCCACCGGATGACACTCCATCAGCGTCGAGTCTCGCCGTCAGTCATCTGCACGCCGATGTACACAAGCCAGGAGGACACAGCAAAGCACAATGAGCGCAAAAACCCAACACTCCCCCATGACTCACAGGCGTAGTGTACATGGGCGGGTAGAGAAACGATCAACATCCAGACTCCCCTAAGGTACGCAGGGACGCAGGCAGAGACAGAGAGGACGACTCACGGACGCACGCGGACAGAACTCACAGCCTTCTTGAACGAGTCCCTCTTCAGTGCCTTGGTCAGGAAGTCAGCCAGCTGTCGTGCTGTCTCAACCCATACGATGCTGATGCTACCGTCATGCAACAACGAATGTACATAATGATACTCAACATTGTCACAATCCAAGGTGATGGATGCGACAGACTGACGCAACTCGGACAGCAGACGACGCAACCACACACTCTCACATGTGCCTGAGCCAAGGGCCACGTACTCAGCCTCAGCAGTGCTGCGTGCAATGCACCCTTGCTTACCACTACGCCAAGACACAGCTGTGCCCCCGACCAGAAAAATCCAGCCAGTGCGACTCTTACCGTCTGGGCTGCCGGCCCAGTCACTGTCAGTGTAGCCGACTGCGACGACGGACGGCTGACGGCGGAACATGAGACCTCGCCGAGGGGTCGAGACGACATAGCGCAGTACTTGGATTGTGGCCTCAAAGTGGAGGTGACGCGGCTCCTGAGAGAACTGGGCCAGGAGGTTGACGGCGAACGCGATGTCTGGACGCGTCGTCGTGGCCAGAAACATCAGTGACCCGATGACCCGCAGATACGTGGTCACATCAACTTGCTCCCCCACAACAGCTGGGTCAGGACTCTTCAGCTTCACCTGGCCATCGGGTGACATGGGTGAGGATGCGCTAGGCACGAGGGGCAAGTCCTCGGCAAAGCGAGTGGACAAGGTCTGCACATAGGCAGTCTGGTGGACGTGTAAGATGCCCTGGGAGGGATCATGCTCGAGCTCCATTCCCACGAAGACTCGGGCAGACCCGAGATCCTTCATCTGGTAGGCGGCGTGCAGCAGGTCCTTGACGCGCTAGATGGCTGCCGCGTCTGGCGACGCAATGAGGAGATCATCGACGTAGACTAGAACCGCGGCGAAGGTCTGACCTCGCGGGCTGACGAACAGTGCGGGGTCAGTGGTGCTACGCTGGAGGCCGCCACGGAGAAGCTTACTGCTGTTCTCTTGATTCCGGCACCGAGGCGACTGCTTCAGGCCATAGAGGGCCTTCCGTAGCCACCAAACTCTCCCAGTGCCGTCGTCGAAGCCTGGGGGCTGCGTCATGTAGAGCTCCTCACCCTCCAGTGAGCCATGGAGGAATGCGTTGCTCACGTCCATCTGATGCAGCTCCCACCCGTGCTGGGCAACCAGGCTGAAGAGCGCCCGGCTAGTGGAGAACTGGCTAACTGGGGCAAAGATCTGGTCGTAATCAACCCCAGGGACCTGAGCGAACCCCTTGGCTCTGAGACGGGCCTTGTACTTGTCCAAGGATCCGTCAGGCTTCCACTTACGCTGAAAGACCCACTTGGCACCAATGGCCTTCCGACCTGGAGGGAGGTCGACGAGGTCATACACGTGGTGCTGTCGGATAGCAGCGAGCTCCTCGGCACAGGCAGCATCCCAGTGTGCGGCCTCAGGGGAGGCTCGAGCCTCGCGTAGGGTGGAAGGGTTATCTGGGCGCGCTGTGGACCGGACTGAGAGGGCGTGTGCATCACGAGCCCCAGGTGGGATGCGTGCGAGTGCAGCCACAACAGCATGCCGATGCTCGTGATGAAGCATGGCGTACCCCAGTGTAGAGTCCGGGTGAAGGTCTGCGATGATGGTAGAAGTGGTCAGGCCGAGAGCCTTTGTGCCAGGGTCCCCACTCACGACCGTGGGAGTGGAGGAGACACGTGGAGCCACAGGGGGTCGAGGTGCCACGGGACGGGGAGCGACGGTCTGCGCGCTCACTGTCGGTCGAGGTCGGAGGCTGCCGCCTGGACCACGTGTGCTGCGCGTTCGGGCAGAAGATGGTGCTGAGTCTGACGGGCCGACGGAGGCAGACGAGGCTACTGGCCCGGAGAAGCCAGCAGACGCAACAGGCGCTGCTGGGCCAGAGGGGCCAGAGGACACAGCTGGGGCTGCCGGCCCGGAGGGGCGAGCGGACACGACTGGGGCTGCTGGCTTGGAGGGGTAAGCGGATGCGACTGGGGCTGCTGGCCCGGAGGGGCCAGCGGACGCGACTGGGGCCGTCGGCCCGGAGGGACCATCGGAAGCAACTGGGGCTGCCGGCCCGGAGGGGCCAGCGGACGCGACTGGGGCTGTCGGCCCGGAGGGGCCAGCGGACGCAACTGGGGCTGCCGGCTCGGAGGGGCTAGCGGACGCGACTGGGGCTGTCAGCCCGGAGGGGCCAGCGGACGCGATTGGGGCTGCCGGCCCACAGGGGCCAGAAGACACGACCAGGGCAGCTCGCTCTGAGGGGCCAGCGGACGCAACTGGGGCTGCCGGCCCGGAGGGGCCAGCGGACGCAACTGGGGCTACTCGCTCGGAGGGGCAAGCGGACGCGACTGGGGCTGCCGGCCCGTAGGGACGGAGTGATGTGTCATCCGGAAGCGACAGGACGGAGGACGGACTCACCACTCCCCCATGCAATGGGAGGGACACGGACGAGCTGGAGCAAATGAGTTCGCGGGGAAACAGGTCCTCAAAGAAGAGGGCATCGCGGGACTCAATGATGCAGTGTCAGGATGGATCCCAGAAGCACCAGGCCTTGGACTCACGAGACACGCCAAGAAAGGTGCAGGGGCGTCTGCGGGGGGCGAGCTTGCCACCCTGCTGTAGGGTGGGCAGCCACACGACGGCTACGCAGCCCAAGATGCGAGCCGGGCGGAGGTCAGCACGCCGACCGCACCAGTGCTGATAGGGCGTGGACTGGCAGGGAAGGGGACCGTGGGGAACCCGGTTCCAGAACCAAATCATGTAGGCCATGGCTTCAAAATAGAAGCCATCGGAGAGACCGGACTTGACCCGCATGGTGCGGACGGCGTCGGCCATGGTACGGTTCCACCGCTCGGAGACGCCGTTCTGGGCGGGTGTGTAGGGCGCAGACGTCTCATGGCGGATACCACGGGAGGCGAGAAACGTCGTGGCCTCACCTAGGTACTCTCCACCGCGATCGGAGCAAAAGCGGCGAAGGGGGCGGCCACACTCGCGCTCCGCGAGGACAAGCCAGTCCTGAATGGTTCGGGCGACATCACTCTTCTGTCGGAGGCAGAAGACCTAACGGTAGTGGGAGTAGTCGTCCGTAAGAGTGAGGACATAGCAGCCACGCTCACCGACGGACTCGGTGGGGAGAGGGCCCATGACGTCCGAGTGGACAAGGTCAAGGGGGGCGGACGCACGGGAAGAAGATAGAGGGTACGTGGACCGGTGCATCTTCCCCTGTGCGCAGTCAATGCACTGAGTGGGGCACGGGAGAGGGAAAGTCTCCGGATCAAGGCCCTTGGCCGACTGGGTGCGGAGCATGCTTTCTACTACGGCAGAGTGAACGTGGCAAAGGCGGCGGTGCAAGAGGCAGGTGTGCTGTGAAGAAAGCATGCTGGTAACTAACACATGACCGGTCGCAGCCGACGAGGAGGAGACGGGAGGTGAGGAGGAGAGGCGGGGAACGTGCCACAAGTTGCCACAGGCGGTGGCGTGCAGTACTACAAGACCCGACAGACGCAACGACACAGTGCCAACACCACGTGAGTGCACAACGTCCATGCTCATGCGGTTAAGGGCAGTCACGGACAGGAGGCTGAGCTCAAGACCAAGGACGAAGAGAACATCGGTCAGAAAGTAGTCACCGGCCGGACCACGGAAACGAACGACGCCTACCCCACGGACAGGCAACACCTGTCCGGATCTTGTCCAGACACCGGAGACATCGCCGACGGGACTGAGCATACTGAAGGCCTCGCGAGAGGTCGTCATGTGATGCGTGGCCCCAGAGTCGATGATCCAGGTCTCAGCAGGGTCTTGGACAGGGGTTGCCACATCAGTCACGATCACATGGCAGCAAGCGAGGGACGCGGACACGGTGGAAAGAGGCGCAAAACGAGGCTGCCAGTCGTCAAGCCATGCAATGTCGTCAAATAGTGGGGTAGGGGAGATCACGGGCGACGACGAGACAGACAAGGGAACGGGACACAACCACAACTCAGTCTCAGGCATGCAGGGATGGGCCGGAGGGAGGGAGGTGACGCAACTAGCACTTCCCTGGGGAGGAGGGCGAGGGAGGCCAATCTGGAGCGCGATGAACTGCTCCAGCTGACGCTCTCAGGATGACGGCCCAGGAGTGGAGACGGAATGCGAAGTGACGGCGCCGGAGCCCGGGTAGTAGGAGGGCTGAGCCGGCGAAGGAAGCGGAGGTACCGACGGCTGAGGGTAGTACTGCTGCGGGTAAAACTGCTGCGGTGCGGGTGTCTGCAGGGCAGGCGGAGCTTACGGAGTGGTAGAGCTGCTAGACGAGGTCAGAGTGGCCGGACCAGCAGCAGCGACGGTGACAGAGGCGAGGTGGCGCTCTCGCTGGCATCGCATGGTGGCGATAACGTGGGCCTCGTCCATCGGGAGAGGGCACGTGTACCACCCGTGCCCGAGCTGGCCACAGTTGTGGCAGACCGAGCCGCTACCGCTGGAACCGGTCGATGACTGCTGCTACTGCTGTTGCGATGGACCCTTGCTCTTCTTATTCCGGCTTTTCTTCTTCTTCCCCGAGGGCGATGGGGTAGTTGCGACAGGGGAGGCAACGACCATGGAGGTAACGGCAGGGGCGGCGATGGCAGGGGATGCAAGGGCCTCCGTGCGATGGAGCTGGGACTCCTGGCGAGCTTCCTCAATGCGGAGGAAGAGTTCATATGCCCAGGGAATGAGAGTGCCCTGGGCCTCCATGGTCGAGAGTACGTCCTGAGAATAGTGGACGAAGACGTCCGTGTATGCGCTAGTGGTGCCGCGCTTGATGGTGAGGAGCGCAGACAGAGGAGGCGGACCAGATTTGCCGAGTCGACGGAGGATGTCCTCCGCCCGCTGCCAGTAGGCAGTGACTATCT
Organism: Penium margaritaceum; assembly: GCA_023375785.1. Classification (NCBI taxonomy): domain Eukaryota; kingdom Viridiplantae; phylum Streptophyta; class Zygnematophyceae; order Desmidiales; family Peniaceae; genus Penium; species Penium margaritaceum. Next base: position 7,249 of record SZWC01016678.1, on the reverse strand, counting down.
CGGTCTCCCCCATGTGCAGGGAGTTAAAATCCCAGAGCAGACGGCTGATCTCAGCGTCGCTGGGCAGGCGATGGGGTCTGGTGAGGACGTGCCATGCGCCTGCAGGGTCTGGGATGTCACCAGCGGTGAAGTCACCGAGGAAGGGCTCCAGGGCAAGGCGGGAAGCCGGGGGGGCAACTGGTACAAGGGCGCGGACGGCGCGACCAGCGTCATATAGCTGATCGGCCTAGGTGGAGTCGTAAGGGAGGGTGTAGTAGGCCCACAGACCCTCACCCTGCGCCCAGATCCGGAAGCAGAGCTTCCAGCTCCGGAACTTCTCGCCGGCCTAAAGCGGCGGCAACGGTGTCTCAAAGTCCTGCCTACGGCCGGCACCCAGAGTGGGGCCAAGGACGGAGGTCACTGTTTGCCGTTGGCACTGAGTCTGCTGTTGTGCTAGGTAGTACGTGGCGACGGACACAGCGGGGCTAGGGTGCCCTGGAGGGATGAACGACGGCAGCGCGCTGGTGGCGGTGTGGGAGGCGACTAGCTGTAGCGCTGCAAGCTGCTGTGTGAAGGTGGTGAGTTGTTGCTGAAGAGCAGCAAGTGGGTCAGTCTTGCCGCCAACGTTACCAGTGGGCTGCTGCTGCTACTGTTGTAGGGGCGGCGGCTGCTGCTGCTACAGCGGCGATGGCTGCTGCTATATGGGCGGCGGTGTTTGCTGCTGAAGCGGCGGCGACTACTACTATAGAGGCGGCGGCTGCTGCTGCTGCAACTGCGGCGGCTGCTGCTGCGGAGGTGGTGGCGGCTGCTGTTGCTGCTGATTCGGCTGCTGCTGGTGCGGCGGCGGCAGCTGCTGTTGCCGTGGCGGCGGCGGCTGCTCCTGCTACTGCGGCGGCGGCAGTTTCTGCTCCTGCGGTGGCGACGGCTGCTGCTGCTGCAACGGCGGCGGGTGCTGCTGCTGTTGTTGCTGCTGTTGCAGCAATCGTTGCAAGAAAGGAGGGGTAGGGGTCCCCCTACCAGAGGAGGACCCCTCCTCGCCAGGACTACCAGCCATGTCTTAGTATCCCTTGTTTTTTTTTGTCTTTGTGTTGCTGATGTCTGCAGGAGATTGGAGCAGTGGGGAGTCTACCCACCCCTTTGGCCTTCCCCCTTTCCCCTTTTCCCCCTCTTCCTTTTTTCTTTTTTTTTGTGTTGATGACGTCAGTAGTGACATCATCAGTGACGTCAGTAGAGGGGTGCTGACGTCAGCAGCGGCGGATGTTGGGGCCGTCGCTGCTGCTGTTGGTGCTAATGCTATTCTAGCTGCTGCTACTGCTGCTGTTGTTGATGCTGCTACTGTTGTTGCTGCTGCTACTGTTGCTTGCTGCTGCTGCTGCTACTCCAGCTGCTGCTATTGTTGCTGCTATTGCTGCTGCTGTTGCTGTTGTTTGCTGCTGCTGCTGCTGCGGTTGTTGTAGCTGCTGCTGAAGTTGTTGTTGCTGCTTTAGTTGCAGCTGCAATTGCTATTGCTGCGAGCTGTAGCATTTGCTGTGGCTGCTGCAGCTCGCTGCTGCTGCTGTAGTTGCTGCGTGCTGTAGCAGCTACTCGCTGCAGCTGCGGGCTACTGCAGCGAGCTGCGGGGGTGGGGGATTTTTTTTGTTGCCTTCTTTTTTGGTTTTCCTTTTCCTTGTCACAGCGGGCAGTAGCTCGCTGTCAACTGCGAGCAGCGGGCTGCTGCTTGCCTGGAAGCAGCGAGCTACTGCTCGCTGCTTGCTTGCTGCAAGCAGCGAGCAGCAAGAGCCGCGGCTGGCACTTGCGAGCTGCTGCTGCTGCAGCTGGCCACTGCTGCAGCTCGCTATAGCAACTGCTGCAGCCCGGTGATGCTGCTACACGCTGCTGCAACTGCTGGGTGCTGCGGCTGCTGCCTGCTGCCGCTGCGGGCTACTGCTGTGGGCTACTCCTACAGCGGGCTACTCCTGCAGCTGGCTGTTGCTGCGCACTGCTGCTGCTGTTGCTGCGCGATGCTGCTGCTGCCGCTACGAGCTGTTGCTGCAGTGGGCTGCTACGAGCTGCTGCTTCTGCCTGCTGCTGCTGGTGGTGCCAGTCACTGCACCTGGGTGACGTTGCCGCTTGCGTCGTCGTTCACAGATGTCAGACGCCGCCTGCCGCTCACCTCCTCGCGTCACGCGTGGGGGTCAGTGCTGCCGAAAAAATTTGGCACCATTTCCCCTGACCCAGTGGCCGTGGGAAAAAATCTGACGCCGCCACCAGGAGGGTCAATGCTGTCGGAAAAAATCCGACAGCATTTCCCCTGCACTGGCGCGTATGGGGGTCCGCCGGCGTTTTCCGGCACCTGTTCGCCAGTCTTCTCCTGCTGCTGCTACGCTCTAGCTCTGATACCAAAAAGGAAAGTCTATGCAGCAGGTTGGGGCAGCAGCGTTGTTGATGCAGCGTGCTGGCTTCCACGCTCGTTGCTTAAGTCAGCTGCCCCCTCAGTCTGCTGCTCTAGAGTCTATGTTTGGAAGCTCTGGGTTTGTTACTCAGAAATGCGCGCGCCAGAGTTAGCGCCAGAAAGCAACTGAAAACTGATAGTAACTGATAAGGAATGAAGAATGAACATCAATGGGGGACCCCTCCAAGTTCTAGCCCCCCCGGCTCTGTAGAGCTTGTTACTGAGTTCATCAGCCAATCAGAAAATAGCTAATTTCAGACAAGCAGGTTTTCTCGGTGAGGCCTGCCAGACGGCCGACAGCCCAAAACCCGGGCGTTGTTCGTTTTTCCTGAAAACTGGACCATACCATTATACCGACGCTGCAAACGCAGCCGTGCGGTCAGAATCAGCTAGAGAAATAGTAGCGAGGATTTATGGCAGCCTGAACCCAGGCAGTGCCCACGACGGTTTATGCTGCCGAACAGGGCCATGCAACATGCAACAGGGACCCTAGGCAGCGCATGACGACGCAGGCACGACAGGACGCGCTGGACGCATGCAGACAGCGACTGCGGTGGCAGTGACGGCCGGCAGCGCGACCGCCGAGGAGGCCTGCCGATGGAGCTGAACACGTCGCTGGAGAGAGGAGGCTCCAGCGAACTGCGAGACGACCTCAGCGTGNCAGAATCAGCTAGAAAAATAGTAGCGAGGAGTTATGGCAGCCTGAACCCAGGCAGTGCCCACGACGGTTTATGCTGCCGAACAGGGCCATGCAACATGCAACAGGGACCCTAGGCAGCGCATGACGACGCAGGCACGACAGGACGCGCTGGACGCATGCAGACAGCGACTGCGGTGGCAGTGACGGCCGGCAGCGCGACCGCCGAGGAGGCCTGCCGATGGAGCTGAACACGTCGCTGGAGAGAGGAGGCTCCAACGAACTACGAGACGACCTCAGCGTGTGTCGGCTCCACCGGATGACACTCCATCAGCGTCGAGTCTCGCCGTCAGTCATCTGCACGCCGATGTACACAAGCCGGGAGGACACAACAGAGCACAATGAGCGCAAAAAACCAACAAGTAACACTGGTGGGCGCACATCTGAGTAACAAACATAGAGCATACAGACTTTGACTCTAGAGTGGCAGACTGAGGGGGCAGCAGACTAAGCAACGAGCGTGGAAGCCCGCACGCTGCATCAAGAACGTTGCTGCCCCAACTTGCTGCCTAGGATTCATAGTTGGTCCAAGACTCCCCATATGTCGAAAGGGTAACTGCTACGCCCCGCTTCCGTGTGGCCCAGTAATAACCCACGCAAAACTAAGACCCTAAGACCCTGATTATAATTCAAGTTAGGGTTTGACTGTTGTGCTTTGTGCCGTCTTGTACAGTTTTCTGTGACCCTCGGCCGTGTCCATACTCGTGCAGATCCCTGAGGCAGGCGGACCTGGTGACACCGGCGCGACGACAGGCGGCGGCCTACCTGTCTGGAGCTGACCGACCACTGTTCCAGAGCCCCAGATGTCACCGGGACTCCCTGCTGTGCTTTCTACGTCCTGCAGGCGCCTTTCGGCGGACTGGGCATGAGGCCCATTTGCATGTTTTTGCATTATATACTCGCTGTCAGTCGNTCTCTCTGCATTTACTAAGCTATTGAAGCTTATGAGACTTTGCGCGTCTCCCTAGCCTGATCCTTGCTGTTTCTTGCACCTGCCTGCTTGCTAGTGCGTCAGCTGACTGGACAGTGTCGCCACGTCAGCAGCAGCAAGGCTAGGAAGCTTCCTAGCAGTTTCTCATGGTATCAGAGCGGTGAGACAGATCTCACCGAGCTGCACAGCAGAGACGCAGCAGAGCAGCAGCAGTGAGAGTCACCGCTGCAGCAGATCTTCTGGGACCCGTTGGAGACGGTCGACCGCCGTCAACGTGAGACCGCAGCTGCAGAGACAGCAGCAGCGACGCGTACCACCACGCAGAGAGGCGTGGCGGCGGCGGTGCCAGCAGTCCTCCCACAGCCGCAGCAGCTGAGTAGCAGTAGCAGCGCAGCAGCCACAGCCGCAGCAGTAGCGTGACAACAGCAGCGGCAGCAACAGCGCAGCAGCAGCGGCGGCAGCAGCAGCGCAGCAGCCGCAGCGGCGGCGGCGGCAACAGCAGCCGCAGCGGCAGCAGCAGCACCAGCAGCCGCAGCGCAGCTGCAGCAGCAGAAGCAGAGGCGGCAGCGGCGGCAGCAGCGGCAGCAGCAGCAGCGTGCAGCGCGGCAGCACAGCAGCAGCAGCAGCGCAGCAGCGCGGCAGCGCAGCAGCAGAAGCGGGCGGCGGCGGCAGCGAGCTGCTGCTGCAGCGCGCAACAGCAGCAGCGGCAGCGTGCAGCGGCTGCTGCCACCGCCGCGCACGCAGCCACGCAGCTGCTGCTGCAGCTGCCCGCGCAGCTGCAGC
>SZWC01016677.1:31954-42821 GCA_023375785.1 Penium margaritaceum | reverse complement strand
TGGAGCAAGGTCAAAGACAACTGGAGCAAGGCCAAGACGACTGGAGCAAGGGCAAGACAACTATGGCAAGGCCAAGACAGATGGAGCAAGCCCAAGACTACTGGAGCAATGGGAAGACAACTGGAGCAAGATCAAGACAACTAAAGCAAGCCCAAGAAAACTGGGGCAAGCCCAAGACAACTGGTGCAAGCCTGATACAACTAAAGCAAGGCCAAGACAACTGGAGCAAGCCCATGACAACTGGAGCAAGCCCAAGACAATTAGGCCAATCCTAAGACAACTGGAGCAAGGCCAAGACATCTGGAGCAAGGCCAAGACAACTGGAGCAAACCCAATACAACTGACGCAAGCCCAAGACAACTGGAGCAAGCCCAAGACAACTGGTGCAAGCCCAATACAACTGGACCAAGCCTAAGACAACTGGAACTAGGCCAAGAAACCTGGAGCAAGCCCAAGACAACTGGAGCAATCCCAAGACAACTAGAGCAAGCCCAAGAAAACTGGACCAAGGCAAAAACAACTGGAGCATGCCCAAGAAACATGGAGCAAGCCGAACAGAACTGGAGCAAGGCCACAACTACTGGAGCAAGGCCAAGACAATTGGAACAAGCCCGAGAAAACTGGAGCAAGCCCAATAAAACTGAAGCAAGCCCAATAAAATTGGAGAAAGGCCAAGACACCTGGAGCAAGGCCAAGAAAACTGGAACAAGATCAAGACAACTGGAGCAAGCTCAAGACAACTGGAGCAGGCCAAAGACAGCTGGAGCAGGGCCAAGACAAGTGGAGCAAGACAAAGACAAGTGGAGCAAGCCCAAGACAACTGGCGTAGGCCCAAGACAACTGGAGCAAGGCCAAGACAACTGGAGCAAGGCCGTGACAACTGGAGCAATGCCAGGACAGCTGTAGCAAGCCCAAGACAACTGGAGCAAGGCCATGACAGCTGGAGCAAGGCTAGGAAAACTGGAGCAAGCCAAAGACAACTGAAACACGTATACAATATGAAATGACAAATATCTCCAATAATAAATATATAAAATGACAAGTATACAAAATGACAGCCATGTAAACAGACACATGTAAAATGACAAATATGTAAAATGGAAAACATATAAAATGAAAAATACGTTAAATGACAAATATATAAAGTTTCAAATGTATACAGTGAAAAACATTTGAAATGATAAATATATCAAATGAAAATTACTTAAAATGACAAATATATGGAAGGACAAAAATAAGAAATTACAGATATACAACATGAAATACATATAAATTTACAAATATATAAAATGACAGGTATAACAAATGACAAATAAGTCAAATGACAAATACATGAAATAAACAATATGTAAAATAACAAACATTTAAGGTGAAACATATGTAGAATGACAAACATGTAAATTGACAAACGGTGTAAAATGGCAAATATAAAAAATAACAAAGATGTGACATGAAGAGAATGTAGAATGACACATGTATAAAACAACAAATATGTAAACTGACTAATACCTAAAATAACAAATACGTAAATTGACTAATATATGAAATGACAACTATAAGAAGTGACAAATATTTCCAATGAAAAATATTTCAAATGAAAATTGTTTAAAGTTAAAATAATGTAAAGTTTCAAATATTTAAAGTTACCAAATTTCTGAAATCAAAAACATATAAAGTGACTAATATGTTAAATGACAAAAATTTCATTGGACGAAAACATAAGGTGCACAATATGTATGATGACAAATCTGAAAAATGAAAAATACATAAAATGATGAATATTCAATATGACAAATATTTTGAATGGAAATCTGTAAAATGACACACATATTTAATAACAAATGTAAAAGATGACAATTATGTAAATTGACAAATATGTCAAATGACAGATGTAAAACTACAAATGTATAACATGACAAATATGTAAAAGGACAAGTACGTAAAATTGAAAATATATGAATGAGAAATGTATAAAATAACAAATGTTTGGAATAACTATTATGGAAAAAGACAAAGATGTATTATGACAAACATAAAAACTAGGAAATATTTACAATTACAAATACATGAAATGGCAAACATGGAAAATTACAAATATGTTTCAAAGGAAGAATAGATAAGGCTACCAGTATACAGAAAAACAGATATGTTTAATGACAGATATGTAGAATACAAATAATGTAAACATAAAAATTCATTTAATGAAATATATGAAAGATCAAAATTATGTAACATGAACAATTTATAAAGTGACCAGTTTGGAAAATAAAAAAATATTTAAAATTACAATTATGCAAAAGAAAAACACATAAAATGATACATTTATTAGATGACAAATAAACCAAATGAAAGATATGTCACATAACAGATGTACAAAATGACAAATATATGAAATAAAAAATATATAAAAGGACAAGTATTTACAATGAAAAATGTATAAAGTGAAAAACATTTCAAATGAAAAATGTAGCAAATGACCAATATATAAAATGATAAATGTATGAAATGACAAATATATGAAGTGACAAATATGTAAAATAAGAAATATGTAGTGATAAATATTGGAAATGACAAAGTATATAAGATGACAAATACATGAAACCATAAATATGTAAAATGACAAATATGTAAAATGAAAAATACATAACAAGGGTAAGACAACCTGAGCAAGCCCAAGACAACTGGAGCAAGCCCAAGACAATTGGAGCAAGCCCAAGAAAACTGGAGCAAGCCCAAGATAACTGGAGCAAGCCCAAGGCACCTGGAGCCATCCCAAAACAAGTGGAACAAGGGCAAGACAACTGGAGCAAGGCCAAGAAAACTGGAGCAAGCCCAAGAAAACTAGAGCAAGCCCAAGACAACTCGAGCAAACCCTCGAAAACTGGAGCACGTCCAGTACAGCTGGAGCAAGGGGGAGACAACTGGAGCAAACCAAAGAGAACTGTAGAAAGCCAAAGATAATTGGAGCACGGCCAAGACACCTGGAGATAGCCCAAGATAACAGGAGCAAGCCTGATACAACTGGAGCAAGCCTAAGACAAGAGGACCAAGCTGAAGACAACTGGAGCAAAGCAAAGACAACTGGAGCAAGGCCAAGACACCTGGAGCAAGCCCAAGACAACTGAAACAAGCCCAAGAGAACTGGAGGAGGTCCAAGACAACTGGAGCAAGGCCAAAACAACTGGAGCAAGCCCAACACAACTGGAGCAAGCCCAACACAATTCGAGCAGCGCAAATACAATTGGAGTAATCCCAAGACAACAGGAGCAACTCCAGGATAATTGGACCAAGCCCAAGACAACTCAAGCGAGCTAAAGACTAGTGGAGCAAGGTCAAAGACAACTGGAGCAAGGCCAAGACGACTGGAGCAAGGGCAAGACAACTATGGCAAGGCCAAGATAGATGGAGCAAGCCCAAGACTACTGGAGCAATGGGAAGACAACTGGAGCAAGATCAAGACAACTAAAGCAAGCCCAAGAAAACTGGGGCAAGCCCAAGACAACTGGTGCAAGCCTGATACAACTAAAGCAAGGCCAAGACAACTGGAGCAAACCAAAGAGAACTGGAGCAAGCCAAAGACAACTGAATCACGTTTACAATATGAAATGAAAAATAAATCCAATGACAAATATATAACGTGTCAAATGTATACAGTGACAAATATTTGAAATGATAAATATATGAAATGAAAAATAAATCCAATGACAAATATATAACGTGTCAAATGTATACAGTGACAAATATTTGAAATGATAAATATATGAAATGAAAAATAAATCCAATGACAAATATATAACGTGTCAAATGTATACAGTGACAAATATTTGAAATGATAAATATATGAAATGAAAAATAAATCCAATGACAAATATATAACGTGTCAAATGTATACAGTGACAAATATTTGAAATGATAAATATATGAAATGAAAAATAAATCCAATGACAAATATATAACGTGTCAAATGTATACAGTGACAAATATTTGAAATGATAAATATATGAAATGAAAAATAAATCCAATGACAAATATATAACGTGTCAAATGTATACAGTGACAAATATTTGAAATGATAAATATATGAAATGAAAAATAAATCCAATGACAAATATATAACGTGTCAAATGTATACAGTGACAAATATTTGAAATGATAAATATATGAAATGAAAAATAAATCCAATGACAAATATATAACGTGTCAAATGTATACAGTGACAAATATTTGAAATGATAAATATATCAAATGACAGGTATAACAAATGACAAATAAGTCAACTGACAAATACATGAAATAAACAATATGTAAAATAACAAATATATAAGGTGAAATATATGTAAAATGACAAACATGTAAATTGACAAAATATGTAAAATGGCAAATATATAAAATAACAAAGATGTCACGTGAAGAGAATGTAGAATGACACATGTATAAAATAAGAAATATGTAAACTGACTAATATCTAAAATTACAAATACGTAAATTGACTAACGCATGAAATGACAACTATAAGAAGTGACAAATATTTCCAATGAAAAATATTTCACATGAAAAGTTTATAAAGTGAAAAACATGTAAAGTTTCAAATATGTAAAGTTACCAAATGTTTGAAATCAAAAACATATAAAGTGACTAACATGTTAAATGACAAAAAATTTAAATTGACGAAAATATAAGGTGCAAAATATGTATGATGACAAATATGAAAAATGAAAAAAACATAAAATGATGAATATGCAATGTGACAAATATTTTGATTTGAAATCTGTTAAATGACACATATTTAATGACAAGTGTATAAGATGACAATTATGTAGATTGACAAATATTTCAAATGACAGATGTAAAACTACAAATGTATAGCATGACAAATATGTGAAAGGACAAGTACGTAAAATTGAAAATATATGAATGAAAAATGTATAAAATAACAAATCTTTGGAATGACTATTGTGGAAAAAGACAAAGATGTATTATGACAAACATAAAAACTGGATAATATTTACAATTACAAATACATGAAATGGCGAACATGGAAAATGAAAAATATGTTTAAAACGAAAACAACATAAGGTTACAAATATACAGAATAACAGACATGTTTAATGACAGATATGTAGAAGTAAAAAATTGTAAAATAATAAATTATTTAATGAAATACATGAAAGATCACAATAATGTAACATGACCAATTTATAAATTGAGCAATGCAAAAAATAAAAAATATTTCAAAATTACAAGTATGCAAAAGAAAAATACATAAAATGATACATTTATTAGATGACAAATATACCAAAAGAAAGATATGTCACATAACAGATATACAAAATGACAAATATATGAAATGAAAAATATATATAAGAACAAGTATGTACAATACAAATGTAGCAAATGACGAATATATAAAATGATAAATATATGAAATGAAAAATATATGAAGTGACAAATATATAAAATAAGAAATATGTAGTGATAAATATTGGAAATGACAAAGTATATAAGATGACAAATATGTAAAATTATAAATATGTAAAATGACAAACATGTAAAATGAAAAATACGTAACAAGGCCAAGAAAACTGGAGCAAGCCCAATACAACTGGAGCAAGCCCAAGACAACTGGAGCAAGCCCAAGAAAAGTAGAGCAAGCCCAAAATAACTGGAGCAAGCCCAAGACACCTGGAGCCATACCAAAACAAGTGGAGCAAGGCCAAGACAACTGGAGCAAGGCCAAGAAAACTGGAGCAAGCCCAAGAAAACTAGAGCAAGCCCAAGAAAACTGGAGCAAGGCCAAGACAACTGGAGCAAGGCCAAGACAACTGGAGCAAGGCCAAGACAACTGGAGCAAGGCCAAGACAACTGGAGCAAGGCCAAGACAACTGGAGCAAGGCCAAGACAACTGGAGCAAGGCCAAGACAACTGGAGCAAGGCCAAGACAACTGGAGCAAGGCCAAGACAACTGGAGCAAGGCCAAGACAACTGGAGCAAGGCCAAGACAACTGGAGCAAGGCCAAGACAACTGGAGCAAGGCCAAGACAACTGGAGCAAGGCCAAGACAACTGGAGCAAGGCCAAGACAACTGGAGCAAGGCCAAGACAACTGGAGCAAGGCCAAGACAACTGGAGCAAGGCCAAGACAACTGGAGCAAGGCCAAGACAACTGGAGCAAGGCCAAGACAACTGGAGCAAGGCCAAGACAACTGGAGCAAGGCCAAGACAACTGGAGCAAGGCCAAGACAACTGGAGCAAGGCCAAGACAACTGGAGCAAGGCCAAGACAACTGGAGCAAGGCCAAGACAACTGGAGCAAGGCCAAGACAACTGGAGCAAGGCCAAGACAACTGGAGCAAGGCCAAGACAACTGGAGCAAGGCCAAGACAACTGGAGCAAGGCCAAGACAACTGGAGCAAGGCCAAGACAACTGGAGCAAGGCCAAGACAACTGGAGCAAGGCCAAGACAACTGGAGCAAGGCCAAGACAACTGGAGCAAGGCCAAGACAACTGGAGCAAGGCCAAGACAACTGGAGCAAGGCCAAGACAACTGGAGCAAGGCCAAGACAACTGGAGCAAGGCCAAGACAACTGGAGCAAGGCCAAGACAACTGGAGCAAGGCCAAGACAACTGGAGCAAGGCCAAGACAACTGGAGCAAGGCCAAGACAACTGGAGCAAGGCCAAGACAACTGGAGCAAGGCCAAGACAACTGGAGCAAGGCCAAGACAACTGGAGCAAGGCCAAGACAACTGGAGCAAGGCCAAGACAACTGGAGCAAGGCCAAGACAACTGGAGCAAGGCCAAGACAACTGGAGCAAGGCCAAGACAACTGGAGCAAGGCCAAGACAACTGGAGCAAGGCCAAGACAACTGGAGCAAGGCCAAGACAACTGGAGCAAGGCCAAGACAACTGGAGCAAGGCCAAGACAACTGGAGCAAGGCCAAGACAACTGGAGCAAGGCCAAGACAACTGGAGCAAGGCCAAGACAACTGGAGCAAGGCCAAGACAACTGGAGCAAGGCCAAGACAACTGGAGCAAGGCCAAGACAACTGGAGCAAGGCCAAGACAACTGGAGCAAGGCCAAGACAACTGGAGCAAGGCCAAGACAACTGGAGCAAGGCCAAGACAACTGGAGCAAGGCCAAGACAACTGGAGCAAGGCCAAGACAACTGGAGCAAGGCCAAGACAACTGGAGCAAGGCCAAGACAACTGGAGCAAGGCCAAGACAACTGGAGCAAGGCCAAGACAACTGGAGCAAGGCCAAGACAACTGGAGCAAGGCCAAGACAACTAGAGCAAACCCAAGACAACTGACGCAAGCCCAAGACAACTGGAGCAAACCCTCGACAACTGGAGCACGTCCAGGACAGCTGGAGCAAGGGGGAGACAACTGGAGCAAACTAAAGAGAACTGGAGCAAGCCAAAGACAACTGAAACACGTATACAATATGAAATGACAAATAAATCCAATGACAAATGTATCAAATGACAAGTATACAAAATGACAGCTACGTAAATAGACACATGGAAAATGACAAATATGTAAAATGAAAAACATATATAATGAAAAATACGTAAAATGACAAATATATAACATGTAAAATGTATACAGTGACAAACATTTGAAATGATAAACATATCAAATGAAAACTATGTAAGATAAAGAATACATCAAATGAAAAATGTATAAAATGACAAATATATGGAAGGACAAAAACATAAAATGATAGATGTACAACATGACATATATATAAAATTACAAATATATACAATGACAGGTATAACAAATGACAAATAAGTCAAATGACAAATACATACAGTAAACAATATGTAAAATAACAAATATATACGGTGAAAAACATGTAAAATGACAAAAAGGTAAATTGAAAAAATATATAAAATGTCAAATATGTAAAATAGAAAAGATGTGACATGAAGAGAATGTAGAATGACACATGTATAAAATAGCAAATATGTAAACTGACTAATGTTTAAAATTACAAATACGTAAGTTGACAATATATGAAATGACAACTATAAGAAGTGAAAAATATTTCCCATGAAACATATTTCAAATGAAAAGTTTATAAAATGAAAAATATGAAAATGTTCAAATATTTAAAGTTACCAAATGTCTTAAATAAAAAACATATAAAGTGACTAATATGTTGAATGACAAAAACTTAAATTGACAAAANTACGAAAAATCGAAAATATATGAATGAAAAATGTATAAAATAACAAATATTTGGAATGACTATTATGGAAAAAGACAAAGATGCATTATGACACACATAAAAACTAAAACATATTTACAATTACAAATATATGAACTGGCAAACATGGAAAATGACAAATATGTTTCAAACGAAAAATACATAAGGCTACAAATATACAGAATAACAGATATGTTTAATGACAGATATGTATAATTAAAAAAATGTAAAATGTAAAATTAATATCATGAAATAAATGAAAGATCACAATTATGTAACATGAACAATTTATAAAGTGACAAATTTGGAAAATAAAAAATATATAAAATTACAAGTATGCAAAAGAAAAAATATATAAAATGATACATTTGCTATATGACAAATATACGAAATGAAGGATATGTCACATAACAAATATAAAAAATTACATATATATGAAATTAACAATATATAAAAGGACAAGTATGTACAATGAAAACTGTATAAAGTGACAAATATTTCAAATGAAAAATTTAGCAAATGAAGAATACATAAAATGACAAATATATGAAATGAAAAATATATGAAGTGACAAATATATTAAATAAGAAATATGTAGTGATAAATATTGGAAATGACAAAGTATATAAGATGACAAATATGTAAAATGAAAAATACATAACAAGACCAAGACAACTGGAGCAAGCCCATGACAACTGGAGCAAGCCCATGACAACTGGAGCAAGCCCATGACAACTGGAGCAAGCCCATGACAACTGGAGCAAGCCCATGACAACTGGAGCAAGCCCATGACAACTGGAGCAAGCCCATGACAACTGGAGCAAGCCCATGACAACTGGAGCAAGCCCATGACAACTGGAGCAAGCCCATGACAACTGGAGCAAGCCCATGACAACTGGAGCAAGCCCATGACAACTGGAGCAAGCCCATGACAACTGGAGCAAGCCCATGACAACTGGAGCAAGCCCATGACAACTGGAGCAAGCCCATGACAACTGGAGCAAGCCCATGACAACTGGAGCAAGCCCATGACAACTGGAGCAAGCCCATGACAACTGGAGCAAGCCCATGACAACTGGAGCAAGCCTAAGACAACTGGAGCAAGCTCAAGACAACTAGAGCAGGCCAAAGACACCTGGAGCAGGGCCAAGACAAGTGGAGCAAGGCAAAGACAAGTGGAGCAAGCCCAAGACAATTGGCGTAGAACCAAGACAACTGGAGCAAGGCCAAGACAACTGGAGCGAGGCTTAGACAACTGGAGCAATGCCAAGACAGCTGTACCAAGCCCAAGACAACTGGAGCAAGGCCAAGACAGCTGGAGCAAGGCTAGGAAAACTGGATCAAGCCAAAGACAACTGAAACACGTATACAATATGAAATGACAAATGAATCCAATGACAAATTTATCAAATGACAAGTATACAAAATGAAAGCTATGTAAACAGACACATGTAAAATGACAAATATGTAAAATGAAAAACATATAAAATGAAAAAAACGTAAAATGACAAATATATAACATGTTAAATGTATACAGTGACAAATATTTGAAATGATAAACATATCAAATGAAAATTATGTAAGATAAAGAATATATCAAATGAACAATATAAAAAATGAAAAATATATGGAAGGACAAAATCAAAAAATGACAGATATAAAACATGAAATATATACAAAATTACAAATATATAAAATGACAGGTATAAAAAATGACAAATAAGTCAAATGACAAATACATAAAATAAACAATATGTAAAATATCAAATATATAAGGTTAAAAATATGTAAAATGACAAACATGTACATTGACAAATTATGTAAAATGGCAAATATATAAAATAGCAAAGATGTGACATGAAGAGAATGTAGAATGACACATGTATAAAATAACAAATATGTAANAATTACAAATACGTAAATTGACTAATATATGAAATGACAACTATAAGAAGTGACAAATATTTCCAATGAAAACAATTTCAAATGAAAAGTTTATACAGTGAAAAATATGTAAAGATTCAAATAAGTAAAGCTACCAAATGTCTGAAATAAAAACATATAAAGTGACTAATATGTTAAATGACAAAAATTTGAATTGACGAAAATATAAGGTGTAAAATATGTATGATGACAAATATGAAAAATGAAAAACATATAAAATGATGAATATGCAATATGACAAATATTTTGAATGGAAATCTGTAAAATGACACACATATTTTATGACAAATGTATAAGATGACAATTATGTCAATCGACAAATATGTCAAATGACAAAGATGTAAAACTACAAATGCATAACATGACAAATGTGTCAAAGGACAAGTACGTAAAATTGAAAATAAATGAATGAAAAATGTATAAAATAACAAATATTTAGAATGACTAGTATGGAAAAAGACAAAGATGTGTTATGACAAACATAAAAACTGAAACATTTTTACAATTACAAATATATGAAATGGAAAACATGGAAAATGAAAAATATGTTTCAAACGAAAGATACATAAGGCTAAAAATATACAGAATAACAGATATGTTTAATGACAGATATGTAGAATTTAGAAAATGAAAAATGAAGACTTCATTTAATGAAATATATGAAAGATCACAATTATGTAACATGACCAATTTATAAAGTGACCAATTTGGAAAA
>SZWC01016677.1:1471-12992 GCA_023375785.1 Penium margaritaceum | reverse complement strand
ATGTCAAATGTTTCAAATGAAAAATGTGTAAAATGAAACGTTTATATAATGAAAAATATGTAGACTTAAGTAATTCCTGAAATAAAAAATATATTATGTGACAAACATTTAAAATGACAAATATGTCAATCGACGAAAACAAAGAATGATAAATATTAAAATTGTAAACAATGTAAACTGACAAACATATCAAATAAGGAATATGCAAAATGACAGATGGGTACAGTGAAAAATATTTCAATCGACAAATATGGAAACCGACAAATATATTGAAAATGAAATGTTTATTGAATGAAGAATATGTAAACTCAACTAATATCTGAATTGAAAATTATTTGAAGTGACAAATATGTAAGGTGACAAATATGTAAAATGACAAATATGTACAATGACGAGACTATGAAATGACAAATACAAAAAATGACAAAAAATGTAAAATTTCAAATATGTCAAATTTTGAATATGCAAAATAAGAGATAGGTTGACTGAAAATGTTTATATCGACAAATATGCAAAATGACAAATATTTAAAATGAAAAATATGTAAAATTACTAATCTGTTAAATTCAGAATATATGAAATGACAAAGATATGAAATAGCCAGCATGGAAAAACTTTAAATGTATAAAATGAAAAAAATGAAATCAAAATATGTAAAATGACTAATATGGAAATTGACACCTATTAAAATCAACACCTTATTCAATTACAAACGTATAACATGACAAATATATAAAATAACAAATATGTATAATAAAAAGATATAAAATGACAAGTATGTAAACTGACCTATATACAAAATTACATGTAAAAAAATGGAAAACATGTTATATGACAAATAAATGAAATAATAACTAAATAAAATGGCAAGTATTACAAATGAAAAATATATGTAATGAAAAATGTATAAAATGAAAAATATACAGAATGACAGATGAATGAAAGGAAACATGTTTAATATGGAAATTGTGTATAACAACAAATATATAAAATGACAGATACGTAAATTACAGTAATGTAACATGAACAATGTAAAGAGTTACAAATATGTAAAATTACAGATATCTAAAGACAAAACATGCTGAATAAAAAATATATAAAATTTAAAATATATAAAATAACAAGTATGTGAAATGAAAGATTTATAAAGTGAAAAATATGTAAATGAAAAACGTACCAAATGAGAAATGTATTTAATGATGGATACGTAAACTGAATAATATGTGAAATGACAAATACATAAAATGACAAAGATGTAAAGTGAAAAATATAGAAAATCACAAAGTATTTAAGATAAATATGTAAAGAGATAAATATGTAAAATGGAAAATATTTAAAACGACAAATACATAACCAGGCCAGGACAACTAAGGCAAGCCCAAGACAACTGGAGCAAGCCCAAGACAACTGGATCAAGCACAAGAAAACTGGAGCAAGGCCAAGGTAACTGGAGCAAGCCCGGAGACCTGGAGAAATCCCAAAACAACTAGAGCAAGGCCATGAAAACTGGAGCAAGGCCAATAAAACTGGAGCAAGCTCAAGACAACTAGAGCAAGCCCAAGACAACTGGAGCAAGCCCTAGACAACTAAAGCAAGTCCAAGACAGCTGAACCAAGGCGAAGGCAACTCGAAAAAGCCAAAGACAACAGGAGCAAGCCAACGATCATTGGAGCATCGCTAATACACCTGGAGCAAGCCCAAAACAACTAGAGCAAGACCAAGACAACTGGAGCAAGGCCATGACAACTGGAGCAAGCCCAAGACAACTGGAGCAAGTCCAGGAAAGCTGGAGCAAGCCCAAGACAACTGGAGCAAGCCCAAGACAAGTCGACCAAGCCCAAGACAATTGGAGCAAGGCCAAGAAAGCTGGAGCAAGCCCAAGACAACTGAAGTAAGCCCAAGACAACTGGAGCAAGGCCAAGACAACTGGAGCAATTCCAAGACAACTAGAGCAAGCCCAAGACAACTGGAGCAAGCCCAAGACATTCGGAGCAAGGCCAATCAAATTGGAGCAAGCCCAAGACAAAAGGAGCAAGCCCAAGACAATTGGAACAGGACCAAGACAACTGGAGCAAGGCCAGAGACAAAAGGAGCAAGCCAACAATCATTGGATCAAGGCCAATACACCTGGAGCAAGCCCAAAAATACTAGAGCAAGACTAAGACAACTGGAGCAAGGCCATGACAATTGGAGCAAGCCCAAGACAGCTGGAGCAAGCCCAGGATAGCTCGAGCAAGCCCAAGACAACTAGAGCAAGCCCAAGACAAGTAGACAAAGCGCAAGACAATTGGAGCAAGGCCAAAACAACTGGAGCAAGCCCAAGACAACTGGAACAAGCCCAAGACAACTAAAGCAAGGCAAAGACAACTGGAGCAATTCCAAGACAACTGCAGCAAGCCCAAGACAACAGGAGAAAGCCCAAGACAGCTGGAGCAAGGCCAATCAAATTGGAGCAAGCCCAAGACAAGAAGAGCAAGCCCAAGACAATTGGAGCAAGCCCAAGGCAACTGGAGCAAGCCCAAGACAACTGGAGCAAGGCCAAGAGAACTAGAGAAAGGCCAATACAACTGGAGCAGGGCCAACAAAAATTGGGCAAGGCAAAGACAGATGGAGCTAGCCCAAGACTACTGGAGCAAGGCCTAGAAAACTGGAGCACTCCCAAAAAAACTGGAGTTAGGCCAAGACAACTGGAGCAAGCCCAAGACACCTGGAGCAAGCCGAAAAGTACTGGAGCAAGGCCAAGACAACTGCAGCAAGGCCAAGACAACTGTAGCAAGACCAAGACAAATAGAGCAAGCCCAAGCTAAATGAAGCAAGTCCAAGACAACTAGACCAAGGCAAAAAAACTGGAGCCTCCCAAGACAACTGCAATAAGCCCAAGACAACTGGAGCATGCCGCAGACAACTGGAGCAGGGCCAAGACGACTGGAGAAAGGGAAAGCGAACTGGAGCAAGCCAAAGAAAACTTGAGCAGGCCTAAGAAAACTGGAGCAAGGCCAAGACAACTGGAGCATGCCGCAGACAACTGGAGCAGGGCCAAGACGACTGGAGAAAGGGAAAGCGAACTGGAGCAAGCCAAAGAAAACTTGAGCAGGCCTAAGAAAACTGGAGCAAGGTGAAGACATGTGGAGGAAGGCCAAGACAACTGGCGCAAGGCCAAAAAAGCTGGAGCAAGGCCAAGACAGTTCTAGCAACCCAAAGACAACTGGAGTAAGGCCAAGACAAATCAAGGAAGCCCAAGACAGCTAGAGCATGCCCAAGACAACTGGGGCAAGTTGAAGACAACTGGAGCAAGCCTGATACCTCTGAAGAAAGGCCAAGATCATTGACGCGAGCCCAAGACAGCTGGAGCAAGCCAAATAAAACTGGAGAAAGGCCACAATAACTTCAGCAAGGCCAAGAAAACTGGAGCAAGGTCAAAACAACTGAAGGAAGCCAAAGACAGCTGGAGCAAGTCCAAGACAACTGGAGCAAGGCCACGACAACTGGAGCAAGCACACGACAACTGGAGCAATTCCAAGACAACTGGAGAAAGGCCAATACAACTGGAGCAAGCCCAAGACAACTGGAGCAAGCCCAAGAAAACTAGACCAAGCCCAAGAAAACTGAAGTAAGACCGAGACAACTGGAGCAAGCCAAAGACACCTGGAGCAAAGCCCAAACCACCTGTAGCAAGGCCAAGACAACTGGAGCAAGGACGAGGCATCTTGAGCAAGCCCAAAATACCTGAAGCAAGCCCAGGACAACTGGAGCAGGTCCAAGTCAACTGGAGCAAGGACAAGACAACTGGAGCAAGCCCAAGACAACTGGAGCAAGCCCAAGTCAACTGGAGCAAGGCCAAGACAACTGGAGCAAGGCCAAGAATACTGGAGAAAGCCCAAGAAAACTAAAGTTAGCTCAAGACAACTAGAGGAGGCCTAGGACATCTGGAGCAAGGCAAAGACAACTGGAGGAAGGCAAAGGCAACAAGAGGAAGGCCAAGAGGACTGGACCAAGCCCAAGACAGCTGGAGGCAACCCAAGACAACTGGAGCAGGGCCAAGACAACTCGAGGAAGCCTAAGACAATTAGCGCAAGTGCAAGACAACTGGGGCAAGCCCAAGACAACTGGAGCAAGACGAAGACAACTGGAGAAAAGCCAACACAACTGGAGCAAGCCCAAGACGACTGGAGCAAGCCGCAAACAACTGGAGCAAGTCCAAGATAGCTGGAGAAAGTCTAAGACAACTAGAGCAAGTCAAGGAAAACTGGAGAAGGACATATATAACTGGAGCAAAGCCAAGACAATTGGAGCAAGCCCTAGATAACTGGAGCAAGCCTGATACAACTGGAGCAAGGCCAAGACAACTCGAGGAAGCCAAAGAATACTGGAGCAAGCCCAAGACAACTGGGCCAAGCCCAACACAACTTGAGCTAGGCCAAGACTGCTGGAGCAAGGCAAAGGAAACTGAAGCAAGCCCAAGACAAATGACGCAAACCCAAGACAACTGGAGCAAGCCCAAGAAAACTAGGGCAAGGCCAAGACAGATGGAGCACGCCCAAGACAACTGGAGTAAGCCCAAGACAACAGAAGCATGTCCAAGACAACTAGAGAAATTCCAAGATAGCTGGAGCAAGCCCAAGGCAACTGGAGCAAGCCAAAGACAACTGGAGGAATGCCAAGAAAACTGGAGCAAGCCCAAGACAACTAGATCAAGCCCAAGACAACTGGAGCAGGCCAAAGACAACTGGAGCAGGGCCAAGACAACTTGAGCAAGGCCAAGACAACTGGGGCAAGCACAAGACAACTGAAGCAAGGCTAATACAACTGGAGCAAGGCCTAGGCAGTTCTTGCAAGCCCAAGAAAACGGGAGCAAGGCCAAGACAATTTGAGGAAACCCAAGAGCACTAGAGCAACCCCAAGATAACTTGAGCAAGCCTGATACAACTGGAGCAAGGCCAAGACAATTGGAGCAGGCCCAATACAAGTGAAGTAAGCCCAGGACAGCTGGAATAATGCCAAGACAACTGGAGCAAGGCAAAAACAACTGGAGCAAGCCCAAGACAACTGAAGCAAGCCCAAGACAATTCGAGCAACGCAAATACAATTGGAGTAATCCCAAGACAACAGGAGCAAGTCCAAGACAATTGGACCAAGCCCAAGACAACTCGAGCGAGCTGAAGACTACTGGAGCAAGGTCAAAGACAACTGGAGCAAGGCCAAGACGACTGGAGCAAGGGCAAGACAACTATGGCAAGTCCAAGACAGATGGAGCAAGCCCAAGAAAACTGGGGCAAGCCCAAGACAACTGGTGCAAGCCTGATACAACTAAAGCAAGGCAAAGACAACTGGAGCAAGCCCATGACAACTGGAGCAAGCCCAAGACAATTAGGCCAATCCTAAGACAACTGGAGCAAGGCCAAGACATCTGGAGCAAGGCCAAGACAACTGGAGCAAACCCAATACAACTGACGCAAGCCCAAGACAACTGGAGCAAGCCCAAGACAACTGGTGCAAGCCCAATACAACTCGACCAAGCCTAAGACGACTGGAACTAGGCCAAGAGACCTGGAGCAAGCCCAAGAGAACTAGAGCAATCCCAAGACAACTAGAGCAAGCCCAAGAAAACTGGACCAAGGCAGAAACAACTGGAGCATGCCCAAGAAACATGGAGCAAGCCAAACAGAACTGGTGCGGGCCACAACAACTGGAGCAAGGCCAAGATAACTGGAGCAAGCCGAGAAAACTTGAGCAAGCCCAAGACAACTGAAGCAAGTCCACAAAAACTAGGGGAAGGCCAAGACAACTGGACCAAGCCCAATAAAACTGGAGCAAGCTCAATAAAATTGGAGAAAGGCCAAGACAACTGGAGCAAGGCCAAGGAAACTGGAACAAGACTAAGACAACTGGAGCAAGGTCAAGACAACTGGAGCAGGCCAAAGACAGCTGGAGCAGGGTCAAGACAAGTGGAGCAAGGCAAAGACAAGTGGAGCAAGCCCAAGACAACTGGCGTAGGCCCAAGACAACTGGAGCAAGGCCAAGACAACTGGAGCAAGGCCTAGACAACTGGAGCAAGCCCAAGACAACTGGCGTAGGCCCAAGACAACTGGAGCAAGGCCAAGACAACTGGAGCAAGGCCTAGACAACTGGAGCAATGCCAAGACAGCTGTAGCAAGCCCAAGACAACTTGAGTAAGGCCAAGACAGCTGGAGCAAGGCTAGGAAAACTGGAGCAAGCCAAAGACAACTGAAACACGTATAAAATATGAAATGAAAAATAAATCCAATGACAAATATATCAAATGACAAGTATACAAAATGACAGCTATGTAAACAGACACATGTAAAATGACAAATATGTAAAATGAAAAATATATAAAATGAAAAATACATAAAATGACAAATATATAACATTTCAAATGTATACAGTGACAAACATTTGAAATGATAAATATATCAAATGAAAAACATATAAAATGACAAATATATGGAAGGACAAAAATAAAAAATGACAGATAAACAACATGAAATACATATAAAATTACAAATATATAAAATTACAGGTATAAAAAATGACAAAAACGTCAAATGACAAATACAAAAAATAAACAATATGTAAAATAACAAATATACAAGGTGAAAAATATGTAAAACGACAAACATGTAAATTGACAGAAAATGTAAAATGGCAAATATATAAAATAACAAAGATTTGACATGAAGAGAATGTAGAATGACACATGTTTAAAATAACAGATATGGAAACTTACTAATATCTAAAATTACAAATACGCAAATTGACTAATATATGAAATAACAACTATAAGAAGTGACAAATATTTCCAATAAAAAGTATTTCAAATCAAAAGTTTATAAAGTGAAAAATATGTAAAGTTTCAAATATGTAAAGTTACCAAATGTCTGAAATCAAAAACATATAAAGTGACATATGTTAGATGACAAGAATTTAAATTGACGAAAATATAAGGTGTAAAATATGTATGATGACAAATATGAAGAAAAATATATAAAATGATGAATATGCAATATGACAAATATTTTGAATGGGAATATGTAAAATGACACACATATTTAATGACAAATGTATAAGATGACAATTATGTAAGTTGACAAATATGTCAAATGACAAAGATGTAAAACTACAAATTTATAACATGAAAAATATGTAAAAGGACAAGTACGTAAAATGGAAAATATATGAATGAAAAATGTCTAAAATAACAAAAATTTGGAATGAATATTATGGAAAAAGACAAAGATGTATTATGAAAAACATAAAACTGAAACATATTTACAATTACAAATATATGAAATGGCAAACATGTAAAATGACAATTATGTTTCAAACGAAAAATACATAAGGCTAGAAATATACAGAATAACTGATATGTTTATTGGCAGATATGTAGAACTAAAAAAATGTAAAATGATAAATTCATTTAATGAAATATATGAAAGATCACAATTATGTGACACGACCAATTTATAAAGTGACAAATTTGAAAAATAAAAAATATATAAAATTACAAGTATGCAAAAGATAAATATATAAAATGATATATTTATTAGATGACATATATATAAAATGAAAGATATGTCACATAACAGATATACAAAATGACAAATATATGAAATGAAAAATATATAAGGGGACAAGTATGTACAATGAAAAATGTATAAAGTGACAAATATTTCAAATGATAAACGTAGCAAATGACCAATATATAAAATGATAAATAAATGAAATGAAAAATATATGAAGTGACAAATATATAAATTAAGAAATGTGTAGTGATAAATATTGGAAATGACAAAGTATATAAGATGACAAATATGTAAAATGATAAATATGTAAAATGAAAAATATGTAAAATGAAAAATACATAACAAGGCCAAGACAACTGGAGCAAGCCGAAGACAACTGGAGCAAGCCCAAGGCAACTGGAGCAAGCCCAAGAAAACTGGAGCAAGCCCAAGATAACTGGAGCAAGCCCAAGACACCTGGAGCCATTCCAAAACAAGTGGAGCAAGGCCAAGACAACTGGAGCAAGGCCAAGAAAACTGGAGCAAGCCCAAGAAAACTAGAGCAAGCCCAAGACAACTGGAGGAAACCCTAAACAACTGGAGCACGTCCAGGCCAGCTGGAGCAAGGGGAAGACAACTGGAGCAAGCCAAAGAGAACTGGTGCAAGCCAAAGATAATTGGAGCACGGCCAAGACACCTGGAGAAAGCCCAAGATAACAGGAGCAAGCCTGATACAACTGGAGCAAGCCTAAGACAAGTGGACCAAGCTGAAGACAACTGGAGCAAAGAAAAGACAACTGCAGCAAGGCCAAGACAACTGGAGCAAGCCCAAGACAACTGAAACAAGCCCAAGAGAACTGGAGGAGGTCCAAGACAACTGGAGCGAGGCCAAAACAACTGGAGCAAGCCCAAGACAACTGGAGTAAGCCCAAGACAATTCGAACAACGCAAATACAATTGGAGTAATCCCAAGACAACAGGAGCAAGTCCAAGATAATTGGACCAAGCCCAAGACAACTCGAGCGAGCAAAAGACTATGGAGCAAGGTCAAAGACAGCTGGAGCAAGGCCAAGACGACTGGAGCAAGGGCAAGACAACTATGGCAAGGTCAAGACAGATGGAGCAATCCCAAGACTATTGGAGAAATGGGAAGACAAATGGAGCAAGATCAAGACAACNACAACTGGAGCAAGCCCAAGACAATTCGAGCAACGCAAATACAATTGGAGTAATCCCAAGACAACAGGAGCAAGTCCAAGATAATTGGACCAAGCCCAAGACAACTCGAGCGAGCTAAAGACTATGGAGCAAGGTCAAAGACAACTGGAGCAAGGCCAAGACGACTGGAGCAAGGGCAAGACAACTATGGCAAGGCCAAGGCAGATGGAGCAATCCCAAGACTATTGGAGAAATGGGAAGACAAATGGAGCAAGATCAAGACAACGAAAGCAAGCCCAAGAAAACTGGGGCAAGCCCAAGACAACTGGTGCAAGCCTGATACAACTAAAGCAAGGCCAAGACAACTGGAGCAAGCCCAAGACAACTGGCGCAAGCCCAAGACAACTGGCGCAAGCCCAAGACAACTGGCGCAAGCCCAAGACAACTGGCGCAAGCCCAAGACAACTGGCGCAAGCCCAAGACAACTGGCGCAAGCCCAAGACAACTGGCGCAAGCCCAAGACAACTGGCGCAAGCCCAAGACAACTGGCGCAAGCCCAAGACAACTGGCGCAAGCCCAAGACAACTGGCGCAAGCCCAAGACAACTGGCGCAAGCCCAAGACAACTGGCGCAAGCCCAAGACAACTGGCGCAAGCCCAAGACAACTGGCGCAAGCCCAAGACAACTGGCGCAAGCCCAAGACAACTGGCGCAAGCCCAAGACAACTGGCGCAAGCCCAAGACAACTGGCGCAAGCCCAAGACAACTGGCGCAAGCCCAAGACAACTGGCGCAAGCCCAAGACAACTGGCGCAAGCCCAAGACAACTGGCGCAAGCCCAAGACAACTGGCGCAAGCCCAAGACAACTGGCGCAAGCCCAAGACAACTGGCGCAAGCCCAAGACAACTGGCGCAAGCCCAAGACAACTGGCGCAAGCCCAAGACAACTGGCGCAAGCCCAAGACAACTGGCGCAAGCCCAAGACAACTGGCGCAAGCCCAAGACAACTGGCGCAAGCCCAAGACAACTGGCGCAAGCCCAAGACAACTGGCGCAAGCCCAAGACAACTGGCGCAAGCCCAAGACAACTGGCGCAAGCCCAAGACAACTGGCGCAAGCCCAAGACAACTGGCGCAAGCCCAAGACAACTGGCGCAAGCCCAAGACAACTGGCGCAAGCCCAAGACAACTGGCGCAAGCCCAAGACAACTGGCGCAAGCCCAAGACAACTAGAGCAAGGCCAAGACAAGTGGAGCAAGCCAAAGACAACTGAAACACGTATACAATATGAAATGACAAATAAATCCAATGACAAATACATAAAATGACAAGTATACAAAATGACAGCTATGTAAACAGACACATGTAAAATGACAAATATGTAAAATGAAAACATATAAAATGAAAAATACGTAAAATGACAAATGTGTAACATATCAAATTTATACAGTGATAAGTATTTGAAATGATAAATATATCAAATAAAACATATGTAAGATAAAGAATATATCAAATGCAAAATATATGAAAAGACAAATATATGGAAGGACAAAAATAAAAAAATGACAGATATACAAAATGAAATATATATAAAATTACAAATATATAAAATGACAGGTATAACAAATGACAAATAGGTCAAATGACAAACACATAAAATAAACAATACGTAAAATTACAAATATAAAAGGTGCAAAATATGTAAAATGACAGACATTTAAATTGACAAAATATGTAAAATGGCAAATATATAAGATAAGAAAGATGTGACATGAAGAGAATGTAGAATGACACGTACATAAAATAACAAATATGTAAGCTGACTAATATGTAAAATTACAAATATGTTAATCGACTAATATATGAAATGACAACTATAAGAAGTGACAAATATTTCCAATGAAACATATTTCAAATGAAACGTTTATAAAGTGCAAAATATGTGAAGATTCAAATATTTATAGTTACCAAATTTCTGAAATGAAAACACATAAAGTGACTAATATGTTAAATTAAAAAAGTTTACATTGACGAAAATATAAGGTTCAAGATATGTATGGTGACAAAGATGTAAAACGAAAAACATATAAATGATGAATATGCAATATGACAAATATTTTGAATGGAAATCTGTAAAAGGACACACATATTTAATGACAAATGTATAAGATGACAATTATGTAAACTGACAAATATGCCATATGACAAAGATGTAAACTACAAATATATAACATGACAAATATGTTAAAGGAAAAGTACGTAAAATGGAAAATATATGAATGAAAAATGTATAAAATAACAAATATTTGGAATGACTATTATGGAAAAGGACAAAGATGTATTATGACAAACATAAAAACTGGAAAATATTTACAATTACAAATATATGAAATGTCAAACATGAAAAATGACAAATATGTTTCAAACAAAAAATACCTAAGACTACATATATACAGAAAAACAGATATGTTGCATGACAGATATGCAGAATTACATAAATGTAAAATGAAGAATAAATTCAATGAAATAAATGAAAGATCACAATCATGTAACATGACCAATTTATAAAGTGACAAATTTGGAAAATAAAAAATATGTAAAATTACAAGTATGCAAAAGAAAATTATATAGAAAGATACATTTATTAAATGACAAATATACAAAATTGAAGATATGTCACATAACAGATTTACAAAATGATCGATATATGAAATGAAAAATATATAAAAGGACAATTATGCACAATGAAAAATGTATAAAGTGAGAAATAGTTAAAATGAAAAATGTAGCAAATGAAGAATGTATAAAATGATAAACATCTGAAATGAGCAATTTGTGGGGTGA
>SZWC01016676.1:37004-54984 GCA_023375785.1 Penium margaritaceum | reverse complement strand
ACAATGGTTTGGAAACACTAGTTATCAACTAGAAAGCACAAAGACCTTCAATACATAGTGACACGGCGTGGTAACCACTGACAGTGACAAACCAAACTAGGCATATGTCACTAACAATGACCAAAGAATTTCAATATGGGTGGTCAACGTTCACAACCCATAACATGAGTCACAAATGGTCAGAGGAGGAAGTAATGGTTTCAAAACGCTATGTATCTTCTAGGAAGTACAAATATCTTTCGTGTGTATTGGCACGGTGTGGCTACCGTGCACAATGACCTATCCAAGTAGGCATATGTCACTGATCATGACCAAAGAATTTCAATAAGGGTGGTCAACGTTGACCAACCATAACACGAGTCACAAACGGTCAGGAGAGGAAACAATATTATGGGAATATCGGTTCTCAACTACCAAGTACAAAGACATTCAGTCAGTAGTAGCACGGTGTGGCTACCATGCACAATGACCGACCAAACTAGGCATATGTACTGCCTTTGACCGGAGAAATCTGCTGTGTGTGGTCAACGTTGACAAC
Source organism: Penium margaritaceum (assembly GCA_023375785.1). NCBI lineage: Eukaryota > Viridiplantae > Streptophyta > Zygnematophyceae > Desmidiales > Peniaceae > Penium > Penium margaritaceum. The sequence continues at coordinate 54,446 of SZWC01016676.1, read as the reverse complement.
TCATATTACGAGTCACAAATGGTCAGAGTGGGAAACATTGGTTTGGGAACACCAAGTATCAAATAGCAAGCACAAGGGGCATCAATACGCTGTGGAACGACGTGGAGACCATGCACGATGACCAACCAAAGTAGGCATATGTCACTGACCATGACCAAATAATGTCACCAAGTGTGGTACACTTTGACAACTCATAACACAAGTCACAAACGGTCAGTGTGGAAGATAATGGTTTGTGAATACTAGTTATCGACTAGCAAGTACAAATACCTTCAATATGTAGTGGCACAATGTGGCTTCAATGCACAGTGACCAACCAAAGTATGCACATGTCACTAACCATGACCAACAAATTTCACTTCATGTGGTCAACGTTGAAAACGCATAACACTAGTCACAAATGGTCAGAGGGGAAAACAATGCGTTGGGAACACTAGTTAACAACTAGCAAGTACAAAGACCTTCAACAAGCAGTGAAACGGTATGGCTAGCGTGCACAGTGACCAACCAAAGGATGCATACGTCACTGACTACGACCGAATAAGTCCACTATGTGTGGTCAACATTGACAACTCATAACACGAGTCACAAATGATCAGAGGGAGAAACAATGGTTTGGAAAGCCTATGTATTGACTAGAAAGGACAAAGAATTTCAATACGTAGTGGCACGGTGTGGCTAGTTTGCACACGAAACAATCAAACTAGGCATATGTCACTGATCATGACCAGAGAATTTCAAGAAGTGTGGTCAATGTTGACCAACCATAACACGAGTCACAAACGGTCAGGAGAGGAAACAATGCTATGGGAATATCAGTTCTCAACTACCAAGTACAACGACCTTCAGTCAGTAGGAACATGGAGTAACTACCATGCACAATAAACGACCAAACTAGGCACATGTATTCCCTTTGACCAAAGAAATCTGCTGTGTGTGGTCAACGTAGACAACTCATAATACGAGTCACAAATGGTCAGAGGGGGAAACAATGGTTTGAGAACACCAAGTAGCAAATAGCAAGCACAAGGGGCATCAATACGCTGTGGCACGGTGTGGAGACCATGCACGATGACCGACCAAAGTAGGCATATGTCACTGACCATGACCAAATAATATCACAAAGTGTGGTAAACTTTGACAACTCATAACACGAGTCACAAATGGTCAGGGTGGAAGATAATGGTTTGTGAATACTAGTTATCGACTAGCAAGCACAAATACTCTCAATATGTACTGGCACAATGTGGTTTTAATGCACAGTGACCAACCAAAGTATGCAGATGTCACTAACCATGACCAACAAATTTCACTTCATGTGGTCAACGTTGAAAACGCATGACACGAGTCACAAATGGTCAGAGGGGGAAACAATGAGTTGGGAACACTAGTTATCAACTAGAAAGTACAAAGACCTTCAACCAGCAGTGGCACGGTATGGCTAGCGTGCACAGTGACCAATCAAAGGATGCATACGTCACTGACTACGACCTAATAAGTCCACTATGTGTTATCAACATTGACAACTCATAACACGAGTCGCAAATGGTCAGAGGGATAGACAATGGTTTGGGAAGCCTATGTATTTACTAGAAAGGACAAAGAACTTCAATACGTAGTGGCACGATGTGGCTAATATGCACACGAAATTACCAAACTAGGCATACGTCACTGATCATGACCAGAGACTTTCAATATGGGTGGTCAACATTGACCAACCATAACACGAGTCACAAACGGTCAGGAGAGGAAACAATGCTGTGGGAATATTGGTTCTCAACTACCAAGTACAACGACCGTCAATCAGTAGTAGCACGGTGTGGCTACCATGCACAATGACCGACCAAAGTAGGCATATATATTGCCTTTGAGCAAAGAAATCGAGTGTGTGTGGTCAACGTTGACAACTCATGATACGAGTCGCAAATGGTCAGAGGGGGAAGCAATGGTTTGGGAACACCAGGTATCAAATAGCAAGCACAAGGGGCTTCAATACTTTGTGGCACGGTGTGGAGACCATGCACAATGACCAACAAAAGTAGGCATATGTCACTGACCATGACCAAATAATGTCACTAAGTGTGGTAAACTTTGACAACTCATAACACGAGTCACAAATGGTCAGGGTGGAAGATAATGGTTTGTGAATACTAGTTATCGACTAGCAAGTACAAATACCTTCAATATGTAGTGGCACAATGTGGCTTCANCAAATAGCAAGCACAAGGGGCTTCAATACGTTGTGGCACGGTGTGGAGACCATGCACGATGACCAACCAAAGTAGGCATATGTCACTGACCATGACCAAATAATGTCACTAAGTGTGGTAAACTTTGACAACTCATAACACGAGTCACAAATGGTCAGGGTGGAAGATAATGGTTTGTGAATACTAGTTATCGACTAGCAAGTACAACCACCTTCAATATGTAATGGCACAATGTGGCTACAATGCACAGTGACTAACCAAAGCATGCAGATGTCACCAACCATGACCAACAAATCTCACTTCATGTGGTCAACGTTGAAAACGCATAACACTAGTCACAAATGGTCAGAGGGGAAAACAATGCATTGGGAACACTAGTTAATAACTAGCAAGTACAAAGACCTTTAACAAGCAGTAGCACGGTATGGCTAGCGTGGACAGTGACCAACCAAAGGATGCATACGTCACTGACTACGACCAAATAAGTCCACTATGTGTGGTCAACATTGACAACTCATAACACGAGTCACGAATCATCAGAGGGAGAGACAATGGTTTGGAAAGCCTATGTATTGACTAGAAAGGACAAAGAGCTTCAATACGTAGTGGCACGATGTGGCTAATTTGCACACGAAACAACCAAACTAGGCATATGTCATTGATCATGACCAGAGAATTTCAAGAAGGGTGGTCAACGTTGACCAACCATAACACGAGTCACAAACGGTCAGAAGAGGAAAGAATGCTATGGGAATGTCGGTTCTCAACTACCAAGTACAACGACCTTCAGTCAGTAGGAGCATGGTGTGGCTACCATGCACAATGACCGACCAAACTAGGTATATGTACTTCCTTTGACCAACAAAATCCGCTGTGTGTGGTCAACGTTGACAACTCATAATACGAGTCACACATGGTCAGAGGGGGAAACAATGGTTTGGGAACACCAAGTAGCAAATAGCAAGTACAAGGGGCATCAATACGATGTAGCACGGTGTGCAGACCATGCACGATGACCGACCAAAGTAGGCATATGTCACTGACCATGACCAAATAATGTCACCAAGTGTGGTAAACTTTGACAACTCATAACACGAGTCACAAATGGTCAGGGTGGAAGATAGTGGTTTGTGAATACTAGTTATCAACTAGCAAGTACAAATACCTTCAACATGTAGTGGCACAATGTGGCTTCAATGCACAGTGACCAACCAAACTATGCAGATGTCACGAACCATGACCAACAAATTTCACTTCATGTGGTCAACGTTGAAAACGCATAACACGAGTCACAAATGGTCAGAGGGGAAAACAATGAGTTGGGAACACTAGTTGTCAACTAGCAAGTATAACGACCTTCAACAAGCAGTGGCACAGTATGGCTAGCGTGCACAGTGACCAACCAAAGAATGCATACGTCACTGACTACGACCGAATAAGTCCACTATGTGTGATCAACATTGACAACTCATAACACGAGTCACAAATGGTCAGAGGGATAGACAATGGTTTGGGAAGCCTATGTATTTACTAGAAAGGACAAAGAACTTCAATACGTAGTACCACGGTGTGGCTAATATGCACACAAAATAACCAAACTAGGCATATGTCACTGATCATGACCAGAGGCTTTCAATATGGGTGGTCAACATTGATCAAACATAACACGAGTCACAAACAGTCAGGAGAGGAAACAATGCTATGGGAATATTGGTTCTCAACTACCAAGTACAACGACCGTCAATCAGTAGTAGCACAGTGTGGCTACCATGCACAATGACCGAGCAAAGTAGGCATATATATTGCCTTTGAGCAAAGAAATCCGCTGTGTGTGGTCAACGTTGACAATTCATGATACGAGTCGCAAATGGTTAGAGGGGGAAGCAATGGTCTAGGAAAACCAGGTACCAAATAGCATGCACAAGGGGCTTCAACATGTTGTGGCACAGTGTGGAGACATGCACGATGACCAACCAAAGTAGGCATATGTCACTGACCATGACCAAATAATGTCACTAAGTGTGGTAAACTTTGACAACTCATAACAAGAATCACAAATGGTCAGGGTGGAAGATAATGGTTTGTGAATACTAGTTATCGACTAGCAAGTACAAACACCTTCAATATGTAGTGGCAAAAAGTGGCTTCAATGCACAGTGACCAACCAAATTATGCAGATGTCACTAACAATGGCGAACAAATTTCACTTCATGTGGTCAACGTTGAAAATGCATAACATGAGTCACAAATGGTCAGAGGGGAAAATAATGCATTGGGAACACTAGTTAACAACTAGCAAGTACAAAGACCTTCAACAAGCCTTGGCACGGTATGGCTAGCGTGCACAGTGACCAATCAAATGATGCATACGTCACTGACTACGACCAAATAAGTCCACTATGTGTGGTCAACATTGACAACTCATAAAACGAGTCACAAATGATCAAAGGGGAAGACAATGGTTTGGGAAGCCTATGTATTGACTAGAAAGGACATACAATTTCAATACGTAGTGGCACGGTGTGGCTGATATGCACACCAAACAACCAAACTAGGCATACGTCACTGATCATCACCAGAGAATTTCAATATGGGTAGTCAACGTTGACCAACCATAACACGAGTCACAAACATTCAGGAGAGGAAACAATGCTATGGGAATATCGGTTCTCAACGACCAAGTACAATGAACTTCAGTCACTAGTAGCACGGTGTGGCTACCATGCACAATGACCGACCAAAGTAGGCATGTATATTGCCTTTGAGCAAAGAAATCCGCTGTGTGTGGTCAACGTTGAAAACTCATAATACGATTCGCAAATGGTCAGAGGGGGAAGCAATGGTTTGGGAACACCAGGTATCAAATAGCATGCACAAGGGGCTTCAATACGTCCTGGCACGGTGTGGAGACCATCCACGATGACCAACCAAAGTAAGCATATGTCACTGACCACGACCAAATAATGTCACTAAGTGTGGTAAACTTTGACAACTCATAACACGAGTCACAAATGGTCAGGGTGGAAGATAATGGTTTGTGAATACTAGTTATTGACTAGCAAGTACAAACACCTTCAATCTGTAATGGCACAATGTGGCTACAATGCACAGTGACTAACCAAAGTATGCAGATGTCACCAACCATGACCAACAAATTTCACTTCATGTGGTCAACGTTGAAAACGCATAACACTAGTCACAAATGGTCAGAGGGGAAAACAATGCGTTGGGAACACTAGTTAACGACTAGCAAGTACAAAGACCTTCAACAAGCAGTGGCACGGTATGGCTAGCGTGCACAGTGACCAACCAAATGATGCATACGTCACTGACTACGACTGAATAAGTCCACTATGTGTGGTCAACATTGACAACTCATAACACGAGTCACAAATGGTCAGAGGGAGAGACAATGGTTTGGGAAGCCTATGTATTGACTATAAAGGACAAAGAACTTCAATACGTAGTGACACGGTGTGGCTAAGATGCACACCAAACAACCAAACTAGGCATATGTCACTGATCATGACCAAAGAATTTCAATAAGGGTGGTCAACGTTGACCAACCATAACACGAGTCACAAACGGTCAGGAGAGGAAACAATGCTATGGGAATATTGGTTCTCCACTACCAAGTACAATGACAGGCAACCAGTAGTAGCACGGTGTGGCTACCATGCACAATGACCAACCAAAGTGAACATATATACTGCCTTTGAGCAAAGAAATCCGTTGTGTGTGGTCAATGTTGACAACTCATGATACGAGTCACAAATGGTCAGAGGGGGAAGCAATGGTTTGGGAACACCACGTATCAAATAGCAAGCACAAGCGGCTTCAATACGTTGTGGCACGGTGTGGAGACCATGCACGATAAAAAATCATCAGGGTGGAAGATAATGGTTTGTGAATACTAGTTATCGTTTAGCAAGTACAAACACCTTCAATATGTAGTGGCACAATGTGGCTACAATGCACAGTGACCAACCAAAGTATGCATATGTCACTAACCATGAACAAAAAATTTTACTTCATGTGGTCAACGTTGAAAATGCATCACACGAATCACAAATGGTCAGAGGGGGAAACAATGGATTGTGAACACTAGTTATCAACCAGCAAATACAAAGACCTTCAACAAGCAGTGGCACGGTATGGCTGGCGTGCACAGTGACCAACCAAATAATGCATACGTCACGGACTACGACCGAATAAGTCCACTATGTGTGGTCAACATTGACAACTCATAACACGAGTCACAAATGATCAGAGGGAGAGACAATAGTTTGGAAAGCCTATGTATTGACTAGAAAGGACAAAGAACTTCAATAGGTAGTAGCACGGTGTGGCTAATTTGCACACGAAACAACCAAACTAGGCATATGTCACTGATCATGACCAGAGAATTTCAAAAAGGGTGGTCAACGTTGACCGACCATAACACGAGTCACAAACGGACAGAAGAGGAAACAATGCTATGGGAATGTCGGTTCTCAACTACCAAGTACAACGACATTCAGTCAGTAGGAGCATGGTGTGGCTACCATGCACAATGACCGACCAAACTAGGCATATGTACTGCCTTTGACCAAAGAAATCCGCTGTGTTTGGTCAACGTTGACAGCTCATTATATGAGTCACAAATGGTCAGAGGGGGAAACAATGGTTTGGGAACACCAAGTAGCAAATAGCAAGCACAAGGGGCATCAATACGATGTGGCACGGTGTGGAGACCATGCTCAATGACCGACCAAAGTAGGCATATGTCACTGACCATGACCAAATAATGTCACCAAGTGTGGTAAACTTTGACAACTCATAACACGAGCCACAAATGGTCAGGGTGGAAGATAATGGTTTGTGATTACTAGTTATCAACTAGCAAGAACAAATACCTACAATATGTAGTGGCATAATGTGGCTTCAATGCACAGTGACCAACCAAACTATGCAGATGTCACGAACCATGACCAACAAATTTCACTTCATGTGGTCAACGTTGAAAATGCATAACACGAGTGACAAATGGTCAGAGGGGAAAGCAATGAGTTGGGAACACTAGTTATCAACTAGCAAGTACAAAGACCTTCAACAAGCAGTGGCACGATATGGCTAGCGTGCACAGTGACCAACCAAAGGATGCATACGTCACTGACTACGACTGAATAATTCCACTATGTGTGGTCAACATTGACAACTCATAACACGAGTCACAAATGATCAGAGGGAGAGATAATGGTTTGGGAAGCCTTTTTATTGACTAGAAAGGACAAAGAACTTCAATACGTAGTAGCACGATGTGGCTTATATGCACACCAAACAACCAAACTAGGCATATGTCACTGATCATGACCAGAGAATTTCAATAAGGTTGGTCAACGTTGACCAACCATAACACGAGTCACAAACGGTCAGGAGAGGAAACAATGCTATGGGAACATCGGTTCTCAACTACCAAGTACAACGACATTCAGTCAGTAGTAGTACGGTGCGGCTACCATGCACAATGACCGACCAAACGAGGCATATGTCCTGCGTTTGACCAGAGAAATCCGCTGTGTGTGGCCAACGTTGACAACTCATAATACGAGTCACAAATGGTAAAAGGAGGAAACAATGGTTTGGGAACACCAAGTATCAAATAGCAAGCACAAGGAGCATCAATACGATGTGGTACGGTGTGGAGACCATGCATGATAACCTACCAAAGTAGGCATGTGTCACTAACCATGACCAAACAATGTCACCAAGTGTGGTAAACCTTGACAACTCATAACACGAGTCCTAAATGGTCAGGGTGGAGGATAATGGGTTGTGAATACTAGTCATCGACTAGCAAGTACAAATACCTTCAATATGTAGTGGCACAATGTGGCTTCAATGCACAGTGACCAACCAAAGTATGCAGATGTCACTAACCATTACCAAAACATTTCACTTCATATGGTCAACGTTGAAAGCGCATTACACGAGTTACAAATGGTCAGAGGGGAAAACAATGTGTTGGGAACACTAGTTAACAACTAGCAAGTACAAAGACCTTCAACAAGCAGTGGCATGGTATGGCTAGCGTGCACAGTGACCAACCAAAGGATGCATACGTCACTGACTACGACCGAATAAGTCCACTATGTATGGTCAACATTGACAACTCATAACACGAGTCACAAATGGTCAGAGGGAGAGACAATGGTTTGGGAAGCCTATGTTTTGACTAGAATGGACAAAGAACTTCAATACGTAGTAGCACGATGTGGGTATATGCACACCAAACAACCAAACTAGGTATATGTCACTGATCATGACCAGAGAATTTCAATAAGGGTGGTCAACGTTGACCAACCATAACACGAGTCACAAATGGTCAGGGTGGAAGATAATGGTTTGTGAATTATAGTTATCGACTAGCAAGTACAAATACCTTCAATATGTAGTGGCACAATGTGGCTACACTGCACAGTGACCAACCAAAGGATGCATACGTCACTGACTACGACCGAATAAGTCCACTATGTATGGTCAACATTGACAACTCATAACACGAGTCACAAATGGTCAGAGGGAGAGACAATGGTTTGGGAAGCCTATGTTTTGACTAGAATGGACAAAGAACTTCAATACGTAGTAGCACGATGTGGGTATATGCACACCAAACAACCAAACTAGGTATATGTCACTGATCATGACCAGAGAATTTCAATAAGGGTGGTCAACGTTGACCAACCATAACACGAGTCACAAATGGTTAGGAGAGGAAACAATGCTATGGGAATATCGGTTCTCAACTACCAAGTACAACGACATTCAGTCAGTAGTAGCACGGTGTGGCTACCATGCACAGTGACCGACCAAACTAGGCATATGTACTGCCTTTGACCAGAGAAATCCGCTGTGTGTGGCCAACGTTGACATCTCATAATACGAGTCACAAATGGTCAGAGGAGGAAACAATGGTTTGGGAACACAAAGTATCAAATAGCAAGCACAAGGGGCATCAATACGCTGTGGCACGGTGTGGAGACCATGCACGATGACCCACCAAAGTAGGCATATGTCACTGACCATGACCAAATAATGTCACCAAGTGTTGTAAACTTTGACAACTCATAACACGAGTCACAAATGGTCAGGGTGGAAGATAATGGTTTGTGAATTATAGTTATCGACTAGCAAGTACAAACACCTTCAATATGTAGTGGCACAATGTGGCTACAATGCACAGTGACCAACCAAAGTATGCATATGTCACTAACCATGACCAACAATTTTCACTTCATGTGGTCAACGTTGAAAACGCATAACACGATTCACAAATGGTCAGAGGGGGAAACAATGGATTGTGAACAATAGTTGTCAACCAGCAAGTAGAACGACCTTCAACAAGCAGTGGCACGGTATGACTAGCGTGCACAGTGACCAACCAAAGGATGCATACGTCACTGACAACGACCGAAAAAGTCCACTATGTGTGATCAACATTGACAACTCATAACACGAGTCACAAACGGTCAGAGGGATAGACAATGGATTGGGAAGCCTATGTATTGACTATAAAGGACAAAAAACGTCAATACGTAGTGGCACGGTGTGGCTAATCTACACACGAAACAACCAAACTAGGCATATGTCACTAATCATGACCAGAGACTTTCAATATGGGTGGCCAACATTGACCAACCATAACACGAGTCACAAACGGTCAGGAGAGGAAACACTGCTATATAAATATTGGTTCTCAACTACCAAGTACAACGACCGTCAATCAGTAGTAGCACGGTGTGGCTACCATGCACAATGACCGACCAAATAACGCATATATATTGCCTTTGAGCAAAGAAATCCGTTGTGTGTGGTCAACGTTGACAACTCATAATACGCGTCGCAAATGGTCAGAGGGGGCAGCAATGGTTTGGGAACACCAGGTATCAAATAGCAAGCACAAGGGGCTTCAATACGTTGTGGCACGATGTGGAGACCATGCATGATGACCAACAAAAGTAGGCATATGTCACTGACCATGACGAAATAATGTCACTAAGTGTGGTAAACTTTGACAACTCATAACACGAGTCACAAATGGTCAGGGTGGAAGATAATGGTTTGTGAATACTAGTTATCAACTAGCAAGTACAAACACCTTCAATATGTAGTGGCACAATGTGGCTACACTGCACAGTGACCAACCAAAGTATGCATATGTCTCTGACCATGACCAACAAATTTCACTTCATGTGGTCAACGTTCAAAACGCATAACACGATTCACAAATGGTCAGAGGGGGAAACAATGGGTTGTGAACACTAGTTATCAACCAGCAAGTACAAAGACCTTCAACAAGTAGTGGCATGGTATGGCTAGCGTGCACAGTGACCAACCAAAGGATGCATACGTCACTCAGTACGACCGAATAAGTCCACTATGTGTGCTCAACATTGACAACTCATAACACGAGTCACAAATGATCAGCAGGAGAGACAATGGTTTAAGAAACCTATGTATTGACTAGAAAAAACAAAGAACTTCAATACGTAGTGGCACGGTGTGGCTAATTTGCACACCAAACAACCAAACTAGGCATATGTCACTGATCATGACCACATAATTTCAATAAGGGTGGTCAACGTTGACCAACCATAACACGAGTCAAAAACGGTCAGGAGAGGAAACAATGATATGGGAATATCGGTTCTAAACTATGAAGTACAACGACCTTCAGTCAGTAGTAGCACGGTATGGCTACCATGCACAATGACCAACCAAACTATCAGAATGGGAAGATGACCACTGATTTTGAACAGCGGACCTCTCCTCAGATACTGACTGCATCAGAATACTAGAGAAGTGATGACGGCTGCAATTCTCGGGTATTTTGAGGATTGACCTCTCAATAATGGTTCGGCTCCTCGTGGAACCACCTTGGCCTTCACGAGGACTAGCCGTTGGCGGAACAGAGCTGACCAACGAATCCTGCCGAGTTATCCCCTAATAAGCGGCCACACCGCAAGCGCGTCCGGCTAGCGCACAAGAAGCCGTTAAGTCTTGATCTGTCCTGTTGTGCGGTATATTACCGAGGATGTTCATTCCCTCGAGTTAACCAGAACAGTTCTGCTCTTCCTGTTCCCTTTGGTTCCGCGGCTTCGCCGCCGTGTCTTTGCTCTGCTCATCCTTCGCCTTTTGTGCGTTCGCTGCCATCTCTCAAACGCTTCGCTCCATCACTCTCGTTCCTTCGCTCAGCCCTCGCACTCAACCAACCATCGCTCCTCTTGCCAGCGCTTCCACTCACATCAAGCTGTCTGTCCTTGCTACCTCGCCTCTCAGCCCTCATCAGCTCCCGCGACTAACTCTCCAGACCGCTTTTGCTTACATCACTCTACTGACGTGAAGTTGCAGGTTCCGCTGCTTCTGCTTGCTTCTGCCGCCGCCATTCTCGTATTTGCATTCTTTTGTCATGGTATCAGAGCAACAGGCAACATCACCTGGTGCCCTGTGACCAAGTCATCGATCTGCCACCACCGAAGCCTTCCTCCTCACATCCGCCCGCCTCCGCCGCCGTCTCCACCGTCTTGCGTCTCTCCGCTTCATCAGCAGCTGACATCAGCAGCGTCACCTAAAGGGACTCTCGCACTAACGCAACGTCGCATCATCCAGGTGNTGTCATGGTATCAGAGCAACAGGCAACATCACCTGGTGCCCTGTGACCAAGTCATCGATCTGCCACCACCGAAGCCTTCCTCCTCACATCCGCCCGCCTCCGCCGCCGTCTCCACCGTCTTGCGTCTCTCCGCTTCATCAGCAGCTGACATCAGCAGCGTCACCTAAAGGGACTCTCGCACTAACGCAACGTCGCATCATCCAGGTGAAGCCCTGCGCCCATTTCCGCGCCCGTGACCAACCAGCGGTGACTCGTCGCCTGCGACAGTCGTCAGTACCTCTCGCGCCGCCCGCCGAACGTCACCTTCCAAGAAGCTCCCTGCTATCTGCCATCTGCTACCTCGCGTCATTTCCGCCTTCTCAAGTACCTCCGTCGTTCTCCTCTGCACGCATCAATCTCGTCTGCTTCACCTACCTCATCAACATCAGCTTCTTCACACTTGCCGCACCGCGCCGCGTCCTCGCACCGCCTTCTCGCGTCGTCAGCAACAGCAGTGCAACTCCTCGCCGTCAGGATATTAGACACCGCCAGTCTTCTTGCTCCCATTACGAGCCAACTGGGGAACAAGCCGTCAGTCTCCTGACATCAGCAGAACGGTGCCTCTGCTTGCAGAATGACTCCTCTTGCTGCAGCCGCCGTCCTCTTACCGCCGGGACATCGGACACCACCAAACTTCTTGCCCGTCGGTCTCGGGCCAACTGGGGAACAAGCCGTCACTCTCCGGAGAGCAGAGCACCTGGTTGCCGCGCGCCGCCTCTTCCCTCTACGCTCTGCAATCCTCATCCTCCACCTCCGCCACATTTTTCCTCTGCTTCTCCGCATCGAGCTCTGCCACGCCTCGCTCGCCCCCGCTTCATCTCCACTTCCGCCTCCTTCCCTCCGTCTCGGCCTCATCTCCCTCCTCAAGTCGCCCTCTGTCCTCTGCATCGCTCGCGCCGTCTCCTCATCAGCTCTTCCCCCTCCGCATCCTCGACCCACCTTCTAACAATCCGCACTGCTTGCGTCGCTTCCTTCTCAGCTCCTCCTCATCCTCCTCCTTGAGCCACCCTCGATCGTCATCCGCGCCGCCTCTTCGCATCCACCTTCATCATCAGCTTTCGCCATTAGCGCACAAGGTTCCGCCCCTGCGTCCACTCATCCATCCAACGTTTTCCGCCATCATCACTTCCTCCGCTTCTGCTCCCGCTCGGCACACGGATCCACCCGATCGCATCGCCTGTTCCGCGACGACCTGCGTCCACGCCGAAAAATTCCGCAGCACACGTGGTTTCGCCCCTGCCCCCACTCATTTATCAGCCGCCTCCGCCTCCTCCTGATCGCTTCATCATCATCCGCTCGGCAAACGGATCCGTCCGGTCGCATCGCCTCTTTCGCGACAACCTGCGCCCACGCCGAAAACTTCCAAAGCGCACGTGGCTTCGCCCCTGCGCCCACTCCTCCCTCAGCCGTTGCCGCCTCCTCCGCTCCGCTTCAGCATCATCTGCCCGGCACACGGACCCGCTCGGCCGTATTGCCGATTCTGCGAAGGTCCGCGCCCGCGCCGAAATCTCATCCGCGCACGTGGTTTCGCTCCTGCGCCCACTCCTTCAGCAGCCGCCTCCACTACATCCTCATCGCTTCCGCATCTCCTTGGCAAAGAATCCGCCCGGTCGTAACGCCTTCTTCGCGACGACCTGCACCACACCGAATCTCTCCTTCGCGCACGTGGTTTTGCTCCTACATTCACCAGGCGCCTCCGTCTCCGCTGCCCACACTGAAATTCCCACAACATGCCAACTGGTCGCCCATCCAGGACCCCATGGGCTCGAAACGCCCTCTCCTGGTTTGCAACCCTCATTCCCACTTCGCGCCTTCTACACCTTGATGAGCAAGGACACCACAACTACACCAGCTGGAACCGGCTTTGGCAGGATGTACTCCTCTGCAGCAGCCCCAACCACAGCAGCTGTCAAGACGTCCTGCACTTCCGTCCTTTTGTAGGACAGTCTCAGCTCCGCTTCCTCACCAACGCCTCCCTAGACCGCTACTGGGATCACTGGTTTCAAGTTGAAGAACTGATCCTCGGTCTTCTATACCTGACCACAGATGTTGGCTTCCATGACATCCTGCATCCCTACACTCGTGGTGAAGATATGTTGCAAGATGTCTTCACAGCCATCGAGCAAAGGTGCACTCAAAGCCGTCATCTCGATCATCTCTTCACCAACAGACCACAACAAATCACCGTGGATCTGATCCCTCCATTTCTACCACAACTGCGCAGTGTCTTTCTTCCTCTTCCCCCAGCCCTGCCGTCTAGACGGCCAAGGTCCCCACCATGATCGTCCAACGGTGGTCATCTCCACGGGGGGTGTCAGAATTGGAAGATGACCACTGAACTTGAACAGCGGACCTCTCCTTGGATACTAACTGCATCAGAATACTGGAGAAATGATGACGGCTGCAATTCTCGGGTATTTCGAGGACTGACCTCCCAATAATGGTCGGCTCCTCGCGGAACCACCTCGGCCTTCACCAGGACTAGCCGTTGGCGGCACAAAACCGACCAACGTATCTCCTGCCGAGTTATCCCCTAATAAGCGGCCACACCGCAAGCGCGTCCGGCTAGTGCACAAGAAGCCGTTCAGTCTTGATCTCTCCTGTTCTGCGGTATATTACCGAGGATGTTCATTCCCTCGAGTTAACCAGAACAGTTCTCCTCATCCTGTTCCCTTTGGTTCCGCGGCTTTGCCGCCGTGTCTTCGCTCTGCTCATCCTTCGCCTTTTGTGCGTTCGCTCCCATCTCTCAAACGCTTCGCTCCATCACTCTCGCTCCTTCGCTCAACCCTCGCACTCAACCAACCATCGCTCCTCTTGCCAGCGCTTCCACTCACATCAAGCTGTCTGTCCTCGCTACCTCACCTCTCAGCCCTCATCAGCTCCCGCGACTAACTCCCCAGATCGCTTTTGCTTACGTCACTCTGGTGACGTGAAGTTGCAGGTTCCGCTGCTTCTGCTTGCTTCTGCCGCCGCCATTCTCGTACTTGCATTTTTCTGTCATGGTATCAGAGCAACAGGCAACATCACCTGGTGCCCTGTGACCAAGTCATCGATCTGCCACCACCGAAGCCTTCCTCCTCACATCCGCCCGCCTCCGCCGCCGTCTCCACCGTCTTGCGTCTCTCCGCTTCATCAGCAGCTGACATCAGCAGCGTCACCTAAAGGGACTCTCGCACTAACGCAACGTCGCATCATCCAGGTGAAGCCCTGCGCCCATTTTCGCGCCCGTGGCCAACCAGCGGTGACTCGTCGCCTGCGACAGTCGTCAGTACCTCTCGCGCCGCCCGCCAAACGTCACCTTCCAAGAAGCTCCCTGCTATCTGCCATCTGCTACCTCGCGTCATTTCCGCCTTCTCAAGTACCTCCGCCGTTCTCCTCCTCTCGCATCAATCTCGTCTGCTTCACCTACCTCGTCAACATCAGCTTCTTCACACTTGCCGCACCGCGTCGCGTCCTCGCACCGCCTTCACGCGTCGTCAGCAACAGCAGTGCAACTCCTCACCGTCAGGATATTAGACACCGCCAGTCTTCTTGCTCTCATTACAAGCCAACTGGGGAACAAGTCGTCAGTCTCCTGACATCAGCGGAATGGTGCCTCTGCTTGCAGAACGACTCCTCTTGCTGCAGCCGCCGTCCTCTTACCGCCGGGACATCGGACACCACCAAACTTCTTGCCCGTCGGTCTTGGGCCAACTGGGGAACAAGCCGTCACTCTCCGGAGAACAGAGCACCTGGTTGCCACGCGCCGCCTCTTCCCTCTACGCTCTGCAATCCTCATCCTCCATCTCCGCCACATTTTTCCTCTGCTTCTCCGCATCGAGCTCTGCCACGCCTCGCTCGCCTCCGCTTCATCTCCGCTTCCACCTCCTTCCCTCCGTCTCGGCCTCATCTCCCTCCTCAAGTCGCCCTCTGTCCTCTGCATCGCTCGCGCCGTCTCCTCATCAGCTCTTCCCCCTCCGCATCCTCGACCCACCTTCTAACAATCCGCACTGCTCGCGTCGCTTCCTCCTCAGCTCCTCCTCATCCTCCTCCTCGAGCCGCCCTCGATCATCATCCGCGCCGCCTCTTCGCATCCACCTTCTGTTGGAATGATGCTCCTCACCATGGCAGGAGTGACTCCAAAAAGGAACACCAAAAAGACAAGCCTTAGTGGCTTAGTGGTTAATGGTGTCCACCTCTAGAGGCAGGGGCCCGGGTTCAAGTCCCACAAGATGAAATTCTGCCCTGCCTCAAGGGAGGTGGAAAATAGATGCCAGGAAGCTAGCTCAACCTCTAGAGTTCCTCTTTAAGTTTCTAGAAGGCCAGGTGAGGGTCCAGGAAGGTGGCACACCTTCTAGAAGGGGTGACTTGTCCTACAAGGCATCTAGAGGTGTCTTGGTCTTCTGGACACCTTCCCTCCTACTAGAAGCAAGCTGAGGAATCTAGGAAGGGGCAGAAGCTTCTAGAGGAGGGAAGGGATGCCTTCCTAGGTGGGAAAAGGACAGCCTACCAAGGAGCACTCTAGAAGCCATAGAATCTGCTAGGAAGCTCCAAATCTGGCATGCTTTGGTGTTCTGGAAAGCTTAGATCAGTGGCTATAAAATNGTGTCTTGGTCTTCTGGACACCTTCCCTCCTACTAGAAGCAAGCTGAGGAATCTAGGAAGGGGCAGAAGCTTCTAGAGGAGGGAAGGGATGCCTTCCTAGGTGGGAAAAGGACAGCCTACCAAGGAGCACTCTAGAAGCCATAGAATCTGCTAGGAAGCTCCAAATATGGCATGCTTTGGTGTTCTGGAAAGCTTAGATCAGTGGCTATAAAATGCCACTGCTTGTGAGCCTTGATGAAGTGTCAATTCCCATTCAATTGAGGCCAAAACTATTGCCTCACTCTCTGACCAGATTTTGCCATCCTTGAACCAGTTGCCTCCACAGTTTCAGTCTCTGCAAAAACAGTTGGTGCTGTGAACCAGCCACTGCTAGGGACCCTCCAGGGTGCACACTCACCCTCAGGCCAACAAAGGGTTATGGGCCCACGCCTCTAAGGGGTTCAAAGCCAGCTTGATTTCACGCTTCCAACAGCAAGACATGGCAACCAGCGAGCAAGAGAGCAACCGCGCTGTCCTTAAGTTTGATGGGACGGGCTTTGCCTTGTGGAGGTGGCAGTTTGAGGTCTTCCTCGACGACAAGGGACTGCTTGAGCTCGTAAAAGGTGATGAGACTGCTCCGCCGGAGACTGCAACGGCTGAGTTGAAGGAGGCATACAAGAAGCGCAACAAAAAGGCGTTGGCGCTCCTTGTGTCCGCGTTATGCCCACCACAACTTGGGCACATCCAAGGATGCACCCTGGCCGCAGACGCCTGGTCAAAACTCTGCTCCATCTACCAGTCAAGCAACCTTGCCAACCAGCTCTTCATCTTCAAACGGCTCGTCACCCTCCGAGCCAACGAAGGCGACAACATCATGGAGATCATGCAGCAGATTGAGTCCCTCGCAGCGGAGTGCGTGGCCACGGGTTGGGAGGTCGACTCTCAGTTGCAAGCTATGATCCTCCTTCTGGCCTTGCC
>SZWC01016676.1:15485-35276 GCA_023375785.1 Penium margaritaceum | reverse complement strand
TTCGACGAGAAAAGCCGTTGGACAGACAAGGAGGCAGGTCTCTCCAAGAGGGGGGAGTGGATGCCACTCCTTGAGGGGGAGACGCCGGAGGACGTGAATGAGGGTGACGTCCTCGCAGCAGCACCAGCCGGAGAGGATCGTCCGAGGGATGGGCGACCGGCAGAATTTATTGCGGCCAGTTCAGATGAAGAATCCGAAGCACCGGAGATGGACGTGGAGGCGGGGAGTCGACCGATGTCTCCAAGGTCTCCAAGAGAGGGGGAGCAAGCACTTGGAGAGGATGGCGCCAAAAGGGGACAGCAACAACAACCGCCTCAAGAGCCCCGCACGAGCAGCCGTTTGCAAAGAAAGACAAAAAGATATGATGCCGACAAGGGCATTTGGACTGGGTTCGCGCAAGAGGAGCCTCAAGGAGGCACTGCACAAGAAGGATGGGGCTGAGTGGGAGGGAGCAATAAAATGTAAGCTCGCCTCCCATGAGGAGAAAATCTCCTCAGTTATAGGTTGAGCATGGACAACTGCCATGGGTGACGCGCAAGGGGGAGATTGTTGGAATGATGCTCCTCACCATGGCAGGAGTGACTCCAAAAAGGAACACCAAAAAGACAAGCCTTAGTGGCTTAGTGGTTAATGGTGTCCACCTCTAGAGGCAGGGGCCCGGGTTCAAGTCCCACAAGATGAAGTTATGCCCTGCCTCAAGGGAGGTGGAAAATAGATGCCAGGAAGCTAGCTCAACCTCTAGAGTTCCTCTTTAAGTTTCTAGAAGGCCAGGTGAGGGTCCAGGAAGGTGGCACACCTTCTAGAAGGGGTGACTTGTCCTACAAGGCATCTAGAAGTGTCTTGGTCTTCTGGACACCTTCCCTCCTACTAGAAGCAAGCTGAGGAATCTAGGAAGGGGCAGAAGCTTCTAGAGGAGGGAAGGGATGCCTTCCTAGGTGGGAAAAGGACAGCCTACCAAGGAGCACTCTAGAAGCCATAGAATCTGCTAGGAAGCTCCAAATATGGCATGCTTTGGTGTTCTGGAAAGCTGAGATCAGTGGCTATAAAATGCCACTGCTTGTGAGCCTTGCTGAGGTGTCAATTCCCATTCAATTGAGGCCAAAACTATTGCCTCACTCTCTGACCAGATTTTGCCATCGTTGAACCAGTTGCCTCCACAGTTTCAGTCTCTGCAAAAACAGTTGGTGGTGTGAACCAGCCACTGCTAGGGACCCTCCAGGGTGCACACTCACCCTCAGGCCAACACCTTCATCATCAGCTTTCGCCATTAGCGCACAAGGTTCCGCCCCTGCGTCCTCTCATCCATCCAACGTTTTCCGCCATCATCACTTCCTCCGCTTCTGCTCCCGCTCGGCACACGGATCCGCCCGGTCGCATCGCCTGTTCCGCGAGGACCTGCGTCCACGCCGAAAACTTCCGCAGCACACGTGGTTTTGACCCTGCCCCCACTCATTTATCAGCCGCCTCCGCCTCCTCCTGATCCCTTCATCATCATCCGCTCGGCAAACGGATCCGCCCTGTCGCATCGCCTCTTTCGCGACGACCTGCGCCCACGTCGAAAACTTCCAAAGCGCACGTGGTTTCGCCCCTGCGCCCACTCCTCCCTCAGCCGTTGCCGCCTCCTCCGCTCCGCTTCAGCATCATCTGCCCGGCACACGGACCCGCTCGGCCGTATCGCCGATTCCGCGAAGGTCCGCGCCCGCGCCGAAATCTCATCCGCGCACGTGGTTTCGCTCCTGCGCCCACTCCTTCAGCAGCCGCCTCCACTACATCCTCATCGCTTCCGCATCTGCTTGGCAAAGAATCCGCCCGGTCGTAACGCCTTCTTCGCGACGACCTGCACCACACCGAATCTCTCCTTCGCGCACGTAGTTTTGCTCCTACATTCACCAGGCACCTCCGTCTCTGCTGCCCACACTGAAATTCCCACAATATGCCAACTGGTCGCCCATCCAGGACCCCATGGGCTCGAAACACCCTCTCCTGGTTTGCAACCCTCATTCCAACTTCGCGCCTTCTACACCTTGATGAGCAAGGACACCACAACTACACTAGCTGGAACCGGCTTTGGCAGGATGCACTCCTCTGCAGCAGCCCCAACCACAGCAGCCGTCAAGACGTCCTGCACTTCCGTCCTTTTGTAGGACAGTCTCAGCTCCGCTTCCTCACCAACGCCTCCCTAGACCGCTACTGGGATCACTGGTTTCAAGTTGAAGAACTGATCCTCGGTCTTCTATACCTGACCACAGATGTTGGCTTCCATGACATCCTGCATCCCTACACTCCTGGTGAAGATATGTTGCAAGATGTCTTCACAGCCATCGAGCAAAGGTGCACTCAAAGCCGTCATCTCGATCATCTCTTCACCAACAGACCACAACAAATCACCGTGGATCTGATCCCTCCATTTCTACCACGACCGCGCAGTGTCTTTCTTCCTCTTCCCCCAGCCCTGCCGTCTAGACCGCCAAGGTCCCCACCATAATCGTCCAACGGTGGTCATCTCCACGGGGGGTGTCAGAATTGGAAGATGACCACTGAACTTGAACAGCGGACCTCTCCTTGGATACTAACTGCATCAGAATACTAGAGAAATGATGAGGGCTGCAATTCTCGGGTATTTCGAGGACTGACCTCCCAATAATGGTCGGCTCCTCGCGGAACCACCTCGGCCTTCACCAGGACTAGCCGTTGGCGGAACAAAACCGACCAACGTATCTCCTGCCGAGTTATCCCCTAATAAGCGGCCACATCGCAAGCGCGTCCGGCTAGCGCACAAGAAGCCGTTCAGTCTTGATCTGTCCTGTTCTGCGGTATGTTACCGAGGATGTTCATTCCCTCGAGTTAACCAGAACAGTTCTCCTCGTCCTGTTCCCTTTGGTTCCGCGTCTTCATCGCCGTGTCTTCGCTCTGCTCATCCTTCGCCTTTTGTGCGTTCGCTGCCATCTCTCAAATGCTTCGCTCCATCACTCTCGCTCCTTCGCTCAGCCCTCGCACACAACCAACCATCACTCCTCTTGCCAGCGCTTCCACTCACATCAAGTTGTCTGTCCTCGCTACCTCGCCTCTCAGCCCTCATCAGCTCTCGCGACTAACTCCCCAGACCGCTTTTGTTTACGTCACTCTGGTGACGTGAAGTTGCAGGTTCCGCTGCTTCTGCTTGCTTCTGCCGCCGCCATTCTCGTACTTGCATTCTTTTGTCATGGTATCAGAGCAACAGGCAACATCACCTGGTGCCCTGTGACCAAGTCATCGATCTGCCACCACCGAAGCCTTCCTCCTCACATCCGCCCGCCTCCGCCGCCGTCTCCACCGTCTTGCGTCTCTCCGCTTCATCAGCAGCTGACATCAGCAGCGTCACCTAAAGGGACTCTCGCACTAACGCAACGTCGCATCATCCAGGTGAAGCCCTGCGCCCATTTCCGCGCCCGTGGCCAACCAGCGGTGACTCGTCGCCTGCGACAGTCGTCAGTACCTCTCGCGCCGCCCGCCAAACGTCACCTTCCAAGAAGCTCCCTGCTATCTTCCATCTGCTACCTCGCGTCATTTCTGCCTTCTCAAGTACCTCCGCCGTTCTCCTCCTCTCGCATCAATCTTGTCTGCTTCACCTACCTCATCAACATCAGCTTCTTCACACTTGCCGCACCGCGCCGCGTCCTCGCACCGCCTTCTCGCGTCGTCAGCAACAGCAGTGCAACTCCTCATCGTCAGGATATTAGACACCGCCAGTCTTCTTGCTCCCATTACGAGCCAACTGGGGAACAAGCCGTCAGTCTCCTGACATCAGCGGAACGGTGCCTCTGCTTGCAGAACGACTCCTCTTGCTGCAGCCGCCGTCCTCTTACCGCCGGGACATCGGACACCACCAAACTTCTTGCCCGTCGGTCTCGGGCCAACTGGGGAACAAGCCGTCACTCTCCCGAGAGCAGAGCACCTGGTTGCCGCGCGCCGCCTCTTCCCTCTACGCTCTGCAATCCTCATCCTCCACCTCCGCCACATTTTTCCTCTGCTTCTCCGCATCGAGCTCTGCCACGCCTCGCTCGCCCCCGCTTCATCTCCGCTTCCGCCTCCTTCCCTCCGTCTCGGCCTCATCTCCCTCCTCAAGTCGCCCTCTGTCCTCTGCATCGCTCGCGCCGTCTCCTCATCAGCTCTTCCCCCTCCGCATCCTCGACCCACCTTCTAACAATCTGCACTACTCGCGTCGCTTCCTCCTCAGCTCCTCCTCATCCTCCTCCTCGAGCCGCCCTCGATCATCATCCGCGCCGCCTCTTCGCATCCACCTTCATCATCAGCTTTCGCCATTAGCGCACAAGGTTCCGCCCCTGCGTCCACTCATCCATCCAACGTTTTCCGCCATCATCACTTCCTCCACTTCTGCTCCCGCTCGGCACACGGATCCGCCCGGTCGCATCGCCTGTTCCGCGACGACCTGCGTCCACGCCGAAAACTTCCGCAGCGCACGTGGTTTTGCCCCTGCCCCCACTCATTTATCAACCGCCTCTGCCTCCTTCTGATCGCTTCATCATCATCCGCTCGGCAAACGGATCCGCCCGGTCGCATCGCCTCTTTCGCGACGACCTGCGCCCACGCCGAAAACGTCCAAAGCGCACGTGGTTTCGCCCCTGCGCCCACTCCTCCCTCAGCCGTTGCCGCCTCCTTCGCTCCGCTTCAGCATCATCTGCCCGGCACATGAACCTGCTCGGCCGTATCGCCGATTCCGCGAAGGTCCGCGCCCGCGCCGAAATCTCATCCGCGCACGTGGTTTCGCTCCTGCGCCCACTCCTTCAGCAGCCGCCTCCACTACATCCTCATCGCTTCCGCATCTGCTTGGCAAAGAATCCGCCCGGTCGTAACGCCTTCTTCGCGACGACCTGCACCACACCGAATCTCTCTTTCGCGCACGTGGTTTTGCACCTACATTCACCAGGCGCCTCCGTCTCCGCTGCCCACAGTGAAATTCCCACAACATGCCAACTGGTCGCCCATCCAGGACCCCATGGGCTCGAAACGCCCTCTCATGGTTTGCAACCCTCATTCCCACTTCGCGCCTTCTACACCTTGATGAGCAAGGACACCACAACTACACCAGCTGGAACCGGCTTTGGCAGGATGTACTCCTCTGCATCAGCCCCAACCACAGCAGCTGTCAAGACGTCCTGCACTTCCGTCCTTTTGTAGGACAGTCTCAGCTCCGCTTCCTCACCAACGCCTCCCTAGACCGCTACTGGGATCACTGGTTTCAAGTTGAAGAACTGATCCTCGGTCTTCTATACCTGACCACAGATGTTGGCTTCCATGACATCCTGCATCCCTACACTCCNGCCTTCTACACCTTGATGAGCAAGGACACCACAACTACACCAGCTGGAACCGGCTTTGGCAGGATGTACTCCTCTGCATCAGCCCCAACCACAGCAGCTGTCAAGACGTCCTGCACTTCCGTCCTTTTGTAGGACAGTCTCAGCTCCGCTTCCTCACCAACGCCTCCCTAGACCGCTACTGGGATCACTGGTTTCAAGTTGAAGAACTGATCCTCGGTCTTCTATACCTGACCACAGATGTTGGCTTCCATGACATCCCGCATCCCTACACTCCTGGTGAAGATATGTTGCAAGATGTATTCACAGCCATCGAGCAAAGGTGCACTCAAAGCCGTCATCTCGATCATCTCTTCACCAACAGACCACAACAAATCACCGTGGATCTGATCCCTCCATTTCCACCACGACCGCGCAGTGTCCTTCTTCCTCTTCCCCCAGCCCTGCCGTCTAGACCGCCAAGGTCCCCACCATAATCGTCCAACGGTGGTCATCTCCACGGGGGGTGTCAGAATTGGAAGATGACCACTGAACTTGAACAGCGGACCTCTCCTCGGATACTAACTGCATCAGAATACTGGAGAAATGATGACGGCTGCAATTCTTGGGTATTTCGAGGACTGACCTCCCAATAATGGTCGGCTCCTCGCGGAACCACCTCGGCCTTCACCAGGACTAGCCGTTGGCGGAACAAAACCGACCAACGTATCTCCTGCCGAGTTGTCCCCTAATAAGCGGCCACACCGCAAGCGTGTCCGGCTAGCGCACAAGAAGCCGTTAATTCTTGCTCTGTCCTGTTCTGCGGTATATTACCGTGGATGTTCATTCCCTTGAGTTTACCAAAACAGCTCTCCTCATCTTGTTCCCTTTGGTTCCGCGGCTTCGCCGCCGTGTCTTTGCTTTGCTCATCCTTCGCCTTTTGTGCCTTCGCTGCCGTCTCTCAAACGCTTCGCTCCATCACTCTCGCTCCTTCGCTCAGCCCTCACACTCAACCACCCATCGCTCCTCTCGCCAGCGCTTCCACTCACATCAAGCTGTCTGTCCTCGCTACCTCGCCTCTCAGCCCTCATCAGCTCTCGCGACAAACTCCCCGGACCGCTTTTGCTTACGTCACTCTGCTGACGTGAAGTTGCAGGTTTCGCTGCTTCTCCTTGCTTCTGCCGCCGCCATTCTCGTACTTGCATTATTCAGACACAAACTAGGCATATGTACTGCCTTTGACCAGAGAAATCCGCTGTGTGTGGTCAACGTTGACAGCTCATAATACGAGTCACAAATGGTCAGGGGGGGGGGAACAATGGTTTGGGAACACCAAGTATCAAATAGCAAGCACAAGGGGCATTAATACGCTGTGGCACGGTGTGGAGACCATGCACGATGACCAACCAAAGTCGGCATATGTCACTGACCATGACCAAATAATGTCACCAAGTGTGGTAAACTTTGACAACTCATAACACGAGTCACAAATGGTCAGGGTGGAAGATAATGGTTTGTAAATACTAGTTACCGACTAGCATGTACAAGTACCTTCAATATGTAGTGGCACAATATGGCTTCAATGCACACTGACCAACCAAAGTATGCAGATGTCACTAACCATGACCAAGGAATTTCACTTCATGTGGTCAACGTTGAAACGCATAACACGAGTCACAAATGGTCAGAGGGGAAAACAATGCATTGGGAACACTAGTTAACAACTAGCAAGTACAAAGACCTTCAACAAGCAGTGGCACGACATGGCTAGCGTGCATAGTGACCAACCAAAGGATGCATACATCACTGACTAGGACCGAATAAGTCCACTATGTGTGGTCAACATTGACAACTCATAGCACGAGTCACAAATGGTCAGAGGGAGAGACAATGGTTTGGGAAGCCTATGTATTGACTAGAAAGGACAAAGAACTTCAATACCTAGTGGAACGGTGTGGCTAATATGCACACCAAACAACCAAACTAGGCATATGTCACTGATCATGACCAGAGAATTTCAATATGGGTGGTCAACACTGACCAACCATAACACGAGTCACAAACGGTCAGGAGAGGAAACATTGCTATGGGAATATCGGTTCTCAACTACCAAGTACAACGACCTCCAGTCAGTAGGAGCATGGTGTGGCTACTATGCACAATGACCGACCAAACTAGGCATATGTACTGCCTTTGACCAAAGAAATCCGGTGTGTGTGGTCAACGTTGACAACTCATAATACGAGTCACAAATGGTCAGAGGGGGAAACAATGGTTTGGGAATACCAAGTAGCAAGTAGCAAGCACAATGGGCATCAATACGCTGTGGCACGGTGTGGAGACCATGCACGATGACCGACCAAAGTAGGCATATGTCACTGACCATGACCAAATAATGTCACCAAGTGTGGTAAACTTTGGCAACTTAGAACACGAGTCACAAATGGTCAGGGTGAAAGATAATGGTTTGTGAATACTAGTTATCGACTAGCAAGTACAAATACCTTCAATATGTAGTGGCACAATGTGGCTTCAATGCACAGTGACGAACCAAAGTATGCAGATGTCACTGACCATGACCAACAAATTTCACTTCATGTGGTCAACGTTGAAAATGCATAACACGAGTAAAAAATGGGCAGAGGGGAAAACAATGAGTTGGGAACACTAGTTATGAACTAGCAAGTACAAAGACCTTCAACAAGTAGTGGCACGGTATGGCTAGCGTGCACAGTGAACAACCAAAGGATGCATACGTCACGGACTACGACCGAATAAGTCCACTATGTGTGGTCAACGTTGACAACTCATAACACGAGTCACAGATGATCAGAGGGGGGGACAATGGTTTGGGAAGCCTATGTATTGACTAGAAAGGACAAAGAGCTTCAATACGTAGTGGCACGGTGTGGCTAATATGCACACCAAACAACCAAACTAGGCATATGTCACTGATCATGACCAGAGAATTTTTAAAAGGGTGGTCAGCGTTGACCAACCATAACACGAGTCACAAACGGTCACGAGAGGAAACAATGCTATGGGAATATCGGTTCTCAACTACCAAGTACAACGACCTTCAGTCAGTAGTAGCACGGTGTGGCTACCATGCACAATGACCGACCAAACTAGGCATATGTACTGCCTTTGACCAAAGAAATCCGCTGTGTGGTCAACGTTGACAACTCATAAAACGAGTCACAAATGGTCAGAGGGGGAAACAATGGTTTGGGAACACCAAGTATCAAATAGCAAGCACAAGGGGCATCAATACGTTGTGGCACGGTGTGGAGACCATGCACGATGACCAACCAAAGTAGGCATATGTCACTGACCATGACCAAATAATGTCAGCAAGTGTGGTAAACTTTGACAACTCATATCACGAGTCACGAATGGTCAGGGTGGAAGATAATGCTTTGTGAATACTAGTTATCAACTAGCAAGTACAAATACCTTCAATATGTAGTGGCACAATGTGGCTTCAATGCACAGTGACCAACCAAAGTATGCAGATGTCACTAACCATGACCAACAAATTTCACTTCATGTGGTCAACGTTGAAAATGCATAACACGAGTCACAAATGGTCAGAGGAGAAAACAATGAGATGGAAATGTCAGAAGAATGCAGCCACGAGAGCGGCAGCAGCAGAAGCAAGCAGAAGCAATGGACATGCACATGTACGTCAGCAGAGTGACGCAAGCGAGAGCGGTCCGAGGAGTTAGTCACGAGAGCAAGTAGAGACTGAGCAGCGAGGTAGGTGAGGTGAACAGGTTGATGTGAGAGAGGGCGTAGACGAGGAGACTGATGGTTGGCGAGGTATGAAGACAGAGCGAAGGAGCGAGAGAGACGGAGTGAAGCGTTGAGGGGTGGCGAAGACAGGAAGTGCGAGGGGCGAGCAAAGCGAAGACACGGCGGCGAAACCGTGGAACCAAAAGGGAACAGAATGTGCAGAACTGTTCTGGTTAACCTGGAGGGAATAAACATCCTCCTCATATGAACGACAGAACAGGACAAGAGATGCAACGGCTTGTTGTGCACTAGCCAGACGTGCCTGCGGTCAGGCCGCTTATTAGGGGATTACTCGCTAACGTGCCGTTGGTCGGTCTTTACCGGTAACGGTTCGTGCTGGATAGGACGGAGGTGGTTCATGGCGAGACATGAACCGTTTATTGAGAGCTTGGAATATCCAAGGGATGAGGATGGGGACGAGGTATAGTCTGGTCAGTGCCCGGGAGAGAGTCTCTCCTCAATCTCCGAAAAAGGATGAGTCACCTTGACGGAGTCGCTTGGTTCTGACACCCCCCGTGACTTCGTCAAGGTGACAGGGAGAGAGAGCATGCTTGGTGAGGGGTCGTTCAGTGTTGTCCCCGGGTTGGCCAGCACAGCACGGCTTGGACCAGTACCTCTGCTGTCGAAAGCCCCTAAGCCGGAGGCTGTTTGGGAGGAGCGAAGGTGGTGTGATGGGGTCTGGCAGGGGAAAAAGACATGCTTAGAGAAGTTCGGTCCACATCTGATACATGTTGCCAGGGTGAGCGTTGATGTATGGGTGAAATTCGAGGTCTGCGATGAGGCACAGAGACCTTTTGAGGGACTGCTCCATCTGTGGACTTTCCGTAGTGGAGCTGCTGGATGGAGGCTGGAGGACGGCAACCATGGATTCTCATTGTACGTAGACAGGAGCATACATGGTGAGGAAGTCTCTTGACCACTGGAAGCTGTTGGCACGTGCCCTGCTGGTAGTGTAGAAGTGGAGAGTGGGCAGTGAGAGGAGGAAGTTTTCTGGGAAGACATCGAAGTTGAGGGGCCCATAGTTTCGAGCAAGGGAGTTGAAGAAGATGGGTTGTTTTTGTCTTGGTGGGAATTTGACAAGACGGGCTTGCTTAGTAGTCATGATGGGAAGGTTTGTGAGGGACGACCCGGAGGCCTGTGATGTTGGAGGAGAGGAAGATGAGGTTGCTGGGAAGATGAGTGAGGAATGAAAAAGGGATCGGAGGGTGAAGTCGAGTTTGCATGTGGTGAGGAAGCTGGGTGCGGGGGTGAGGCCACGAGAACTGCGGATGGTTCGGCGTGGACGCAGGTCGTTGCAAACAAGGGCAATGCAACCGGGCAGATCCTGGTGCCGAGCAGATGATGCTGAAGCAATGAGGAAGAGGCGGCAGGCTGCTTGATGAATGAGTGGGTGCAGGGGCGAAACCACGTGCGCTTCAACTTAGAGGAGTAGAATGCGGCAAGGGGAAGGCCAATGCCAACGCGCCGCGAGAAATCTGCTTGAGGCATGGGTATAGGCTGCTACGGAAGCGGGCAACAGCTCGTGCAGGTCTTTATGCCGTTCACAGATGTTGATGATGAGAAGGTGGAAGCTGATGAAATATGAGTGGGCGTAGGGGCGAAACCACGTGTGCTTCGGAAGTTTTCGGCGTGGGCGCAGGTCATCGCAGAACAGGCAATGCGACCGGGCGGATCCGTGTGCCGAGAGAAAGCTGAAGCGGAGGAGCGATGATAGCAGAAATAACGGCTGGTTGAGTGGGCGTAGGGGCGGAACCACGTGCGCTGATGAAGATGGCTGATGACGGATGTTAAGAGGCGGCGCGAACTGAGGGCTGAGGGTGGCTTGAGAATGTAGATGAGGATAAGCTGATGAGGAGGCGGCGCGGATGATGCTGATGATGTAGAGACAGAGGTGAGGCTGGAGGTTGCGGAGCGCAGAGAAGAAGGCGGCGCAGATGAGGGATGAAGGCGGCTTGAGGAGGTAGATGAGGAGGAGCTGATGGGAAGACAGCGTGAGTGATGCGGATGACAGAAGATGACTCGAGGAGGACAGATGAAGCTGAGGCAGAAGGAAGGAGACTGGATCGGAGATGATGAAGAGAAGAGCGAGGCGCGGCAGAAATCGATGCGGAGGGGCATAAGGAAGTGCAGCGCAACTGGAGGATGAGGATTACAGAGTGCAGAGAGAGGAGACGGCGCGCAACAACCAGGTGCTCTGCTATCGGGAGAGTGACGGCTTGTTCCCCAGTTGGCCCGAGACCGACGGGCACGAAGACTGGTGGTGTCCGATGTCCCGACGGCGAGAGGACGGCGGCTGCAGCAAGAGGAGTCGTACAGCGAGCAGAGGCACCGGTCCGCTGATGTCAGGAGAGTGACGGCTTATTCTCCAGTTGGCTCGCAATGGGAGCAGGAAGACTGGCGGTGTCCGATATCCTGACGGCAAGAAGTTGCACTGTTGTTGCTGATGACGCGGAGATGAGGCGGTGCGAGGACGCGGCGCGGTGTGGCGAGTGCAGGGGAATAGAGGTCGATGAGGTAGATGGAGTAGATGAGGTTGAATGAGGGAAGAGGAGAAGAGCGAAGATGTCAGAGAGGGCGGAGGTGACGCGAGGTAGTAGATGGTAGGCAGCAGGAAGCTTCTTGGAAGGTGACATTCGGCGGCGGCTCGAGAGGTGCTGGCGACTGCTGCAGGCAACGAGTCACCGCTGGTTGACCATGGGCGCGGAAATGGGCGCAGGGCTTCACCTGGATGATGCGACGTTGCTTGAGTGCGAGAGTCCCTTCAGGCGATGCTGCTGATGTCAGCTGCCGTCGAAGCTAAGAGGCAAGAACGGCGGCAGAAACGTGTAGGCTTGAGGGGGGAGGCGTTGGAGGCGGCAGAGTGATGACTCCGTTACGGGGCACCAGGTGATGTTGCCCGATGCTCTGATACCATGTCAGAAGAATGCAGCCACGAGAGCGGCAACAGCAGAAGTAAGCAGAAGCAATGGACATGCATGTGTACGTCAGTAGAGTGACGCAAGCGAGAGCGGTCTGAGGAGTTAGTCGCGAGAGCGAGTAGAGACTGAGCAGCGAGGTAGGTGAGGTGGACAGGTTGATGTGAGAGAGGGCGCAGACAAGGAGAGTGATGGTTGGCGAGGTATGAAGACTGAGCGAAGGAGCGAGAGAGACGGAGTGAAGCGTTGAGGGGTGGCGAAGACAGGAAGTGCGAGGGGCGAGTAGAGCGAAGACATGGCGAAGAAATCGTGGAACCAAAAGGGAACAGAATGTGCATAACTGTTCTGGTTAACCTGGTGGGAATAAACATCCTCCTTATATAAACGACAGAACAGGACAAACAGATGCAACGGCTTCTTGTGCACTAGCTGGACGTGCTTGCGGTCGGGCCGCTTATTAGGGAATTACTCGGTAACATGCCATTGGTCGGTCTTGACCGGCAACTGTTTGTGCTGGATAGGACCGAGGTGGTTCATGGCGAGACATGAACCGTTTATTGAGAGCTTGGAATATCCAAGGGACGAGGAAGGGGACGAGGTATAGTCTGGTCACTGCCCGGGAGAGAGTCTCTCCTCAATCTCCGAAAAAGGATGAGTCACCTTGACGCAGTCGCTTGGTTCTGACAGGAAACACTAGTTATCAACTAGCAAGTACAAAGACCTTCAACAAGCAGTGGCACGGTATGACTAGCGTGCACAGTGACCAATCAAAGGATGCATACGTCAGTGACTACGACCGAATAAGTCCACTATGTGTGATCAACATTGACAACTCATAACACGAGTCACAAATGGTCAGAGGGAGAGACAATGGTTTGGGAAGCCTATGTATTGACTAGAAAGGACAAAGAACTTCAATACGTAGTGGCACGGTGTGGCTAATATGCACACCAAACAACCAAACTAGGCATATGTCACTGATCATGACCAGAGANTCAACTAGCAAGTACAAAGACCTTCAACAAGCAGTGGCACGGTATGGCTAGCGTGCACAGTGACCAATCCAAGGATGCATACGTCACTGACTACGACCGAATAAGTCCACTATGTGTGGTCAACATTGACAACTCATAACACGAGTCACAAATGGTCAGAGGGAGAGACAATGGTTTGGGAAGCCTATGTATTGACTAGAAAGGACAAAGAACTTCAATACGTAGTGGCACGGTGTGGCTAATATGCACACCAAACAACCAAACTAGGCATATGTCACTGATCATGACCAACGAATTTCAATAAGGGTGGTCAATGTTGACCAACCATAACACGAGTCACAAACGATCAGGAGAGGAAACAATACTATGGGAACATCGGATCTCGACTACCAAGTACAACTACCTTCAGTCAGTAGTAGCACGGTGTGGCTACCATGCACAATGACCGGCCAAAGTAGGCATATGTACTGCCTTTGACCAAAGAAATCCGCTGTGTCTGTGGTTTGGGAACACCAGGTATCAAATAGCAAGCACAAGTAAGGGTGCACACCGGGTAAGATTCCCGGATCCCAGATTGGATTCGGATTCACGAATCCGAATCCAGGTTTGGCTTTGATTCACGAATCCGAATCTGGATTCGCGAATCCGTAAGATTCACGAATCTTTTCCGAATCCTATGGGTGATGGCAGGTAAAAATCCTCTAATCTGCCACATAAATCCCTGTTTTCCATGTTGAAACAGTAGGGAAAGGATCTCCGAATCCCGAATCGAATCCTCATGAAGGATTTGGATCCCCGAATCCGAATCTTTTTCTGGGTTCACAAACCTTATTCACGAATCCTAGGATTTGGTGTGCAGCCTTAAGCACAAGGGGCTTCAATACATTGTGGCACGGTGTGGAGACCATGCATGATGACCAGCCAAAGTAGGCATACGTCACTAATTATGACCAAATAATGTCACTAAGTGTGGTAAACTTTGACAACTCATAACACAACTCACAGATGGTCAGGATGGAAGAGAATGGTTTGTGGATACTAGTTATCGACTAGCAAGTACAAATACCTTCAATATGTAGTGGCACAATGTGGCTTCAATGCACAGTGTCCATCCAAAGTATGTATATGTCACTGACCATGACGGAAAGGTTTCACTTCATGTGGTCAATGTTGACAACTCACAACACGAGTCACAGATATTCAGAGGGGGTAGCAATGGTTTGGGAACCCTAGCTATCAACTAGACAGCACATAGACCTTTAATACGTAGTGAAACAGCGTGGTAACCATGTTCCCTGACAAACCAAAGTAGGCATATGTCACTAACCATGAGCAAACAAATTTTGCAATGTGTGGTAAACGTTGAAGACTCATAACATGAGTCACAAATGGTCAACGGGGGGAACCATGGGTTGGGAACACTAGTTTTTAACTAGCAAGTAGAAAGATTTTTAACAAGTAGTGGCACGGTGTGGCTAGCATGCACACTGACCAACCAAAGGATGCATGTGTCACAGACTATGACCGAAGAAGTCCACTATGTACGGTCAACATTGACAAATCATAACACAAGTCACAAATGGTCAGAGGGGGAGACAATGGTTTGGGAACCCTATATATTGACTGGAATCAACAAAGAACTTCAATACGCAGTGGCACGTTGTGGCTACTATGCACACCAAACAACCAAAACCAGGCATATGCCATTGACCATGACCAGAGATTTTCAATATGGGTGGTCAACATTGACCAACCACAACACAAATCACGAACGGTCAGAGGGGGAAACAATGGTCTGGGAATATCAGTTCTCAACTAGCAAGTACAGCGACCTTCAATCATTATAAGCACGGTGTGGCTACCATGCTTAATGACCGACCAAAGTAGGCACATGTACTGCCTTTCACCAAAGAAATCCGCTGTGTGCGGTCAATGTTGACAACTCATAATTGGAGTCACAAATGACCAGAGGGGGAGACAATGGTTTGGGAACGCCAGGTATCAACTAGCAAGCACAAGGACCTTCAATAAGCTGTGCCACAGTGTGGATACCATGCACGATGTCCAACCAAAGTAGGCATATGTCACTGACCATGACCAACAAATTTCACTTCATGTGGTCAACGTTAAAAACGCATAACACGAGTCAACTAAGGTCAGATGGGAATCCAATGAGTTGGGGACACTAGTTATCAACTAGCAAGTACAGAGACCTTCAACAAGCAGTGGCACGGTATGGCTAGCGTGCACAGTGACCAACCAAAGGATGCATACATCACTGACTACGATCGAATAAGTCCACTATGTGTGATCAACATCGACAACTCATAACACGAGTCATAAATGGTCAGAGCGATAGACAATGGTTTTGGAAGCCTATGTATTGACTAGAACGGACAAAGAACTTCAATACGTAGTGGCACGGTGTGGCTAATATGCACACAAAACAACCAAACTAGGAATATGTCACTGATCATGACCAGAGACTTTCAATATGGGTGGTCAACATTGACCAACCATAACACGAGTCACAAACGGTCAGGAGAGGAAACAATGCTATGGGAATATTGGTTCTCAACTACCAAGTACAACAACCTTCAGTCAGTAGGAGCATGGTGTGGCTACCATGCACAATGACCAACCAAACTAGGCATATGTCACTGATCATGACCGGAGAATTTCAAGAAGGTTGGTCAACGTTGACCAACCATAATACGAGTCATAAACGGTCAGGATAGGAACCAATGCTATGGGAATATCGGTTCTCAACTACCAAGTACAACAACCTTCAGTCAGTAGGAGCATGGTGTGGCTACCATGCACAATGACCAACCAAACTAGGCATATGTCACTGATCATGACCGGAGAATTTCAAGAAGGTTGGTCAACGTTGACCAACCATAATACGAGTCATAAACGGTCAGGATAGGAACCAATGCTATGGGAATATCGGTTCTCAACTACCAAGTACAACAACCTTCAGTCAGTAGGAGCATGGTGTGGCTACCATGCACAATGACCAACCAAACTAGGCATATGTCACTGATCATGACCAGAGACTTTCAATATGGGTGGTCAACATTGACCAACCATAACACGAGTCACAAACGGTCAGGAGAGGAAACAATGCTATGGGAATATTGGTTCTCAACTACCAAGTACAGTGACCGTCAATCACTAGTAGCACGGTGTGGATACCATGCACGATGACCGACCAAAGTAAGCATATATGTTGCCTTTGAGAAAATAAATCCGTTGTGTGTGGTCAACGTTGACAACTCATAATACGTGTCGCAAATGGTCAGAGGGGGAAGCAATGCTTTTGGAACACCAGGTATCAAATAGAAAGCACAATGGGCTTCAATATGTTGTGGCACGGTGTGGAGACCATGCACGATGACCAACCAAAGTAGGCATATGTCACTGACCATGACCAAATAATGTCACCAAGTGTGGTAAAATTTGACAACTCATATCACGAGTCACAAATGGTCAGGGTGGAAGATAATGGTTCGTGAATACTAGTGAGCGACTAGCAAGTACAAATACCTTCAATATGTAGTGGCACAATGTGGCTTCAATGCACAGTGACCAACCAAAGTATGCAGATTTCACTAACCATGACCAACAAATTTCACTTCATGTGGTCAACGTTAAAAATGCATAACACAATTCACAACTGGTCAGAGGGGAAAACAATGAGTTGGAAACACTAGTTTTCAACTAGCAAGTACAACGACCTTCAACAAGCAGTGGCACGGTATGGCTAGTGTGCACAGTGACCAACCAAAGGATGCATACGTCACTGACTACGACTGAATAAGTCCACTATGTGTGATCAACAGTGACAACTCATAACACGAGTCACAAATGGTCAGAGGGAGAGACAATGGTTTGGGAAGCCTATGTATTGACTAGAAAGGACAAAGAACTTCAATACCTAGTGGCACGGTGTGGCTAATATGCACACGAAACAACCAAACTATGCATATGTCACTGATCATGACCAGAGACTTTCAATATGGGTGGTCAACATTGACCAACCATAACACGAGTCACAAACGGTAAGGAGAGGAAACAATGCTATGGGAATATTGGTTCTCAACTACCAGGTCAATCGACCGTCAATCAGTAGTAGCACGGTATGGCTACCATGCACAATGACTGACCAAAGTAGACGTATATACTGCCTTTAACCAAAGAAATCCGTTGTGTGTGGTCAACGTTGACAACTCATAATACGAGTCGCAAATGGTCAGAGGGGGAAGCAATGGTTTGGGAACCCCAGGAATCAAATAGCAAGCACAAGGGGCTTTAACATGTTGTGACACGGTGTGGAGACCATGCACGATGACCAACCAAAGTAGGCATATGTCACTGACCATGACCAAATAATGTCACTAAGTGTGGTAAACCTTGACAGCTCATAACACGAGTCACAAATGGTCAGAGGGGGAAGCAATGGTTTGGGAACCCCAGGAATCAAATAGCAAGCACAAGGGGCTTTAATATGTTGTGACACGGTGTGGAGACCATGCACGATGACCAACCAAAGTAGGCATATGTCACTGACCATGACCAAATAATGTCACTAAGTGTGGTAAACCTTGACAGCTCATAACACGAGTCACAAATGGTCAGGGTGGAAGATAATGGTTTGTGAATACTAGTTATCGACTTGCAAGTACAAACACCTTCAATATGTAGTGGCACAATGTGGCTACAATGCACAGTGATTAACCAAAGTATGCAAATGTCACTAACCATGACCAACAAATTTCACTTAATGTGGTCAACGGTCAAAACGCATAACACGATTCACAAATGGTCAGAGGGGGAAACAATGGGGTGTGAACACTAGTTATCAACCAGCAAGTACAAAGACCTTCAACAAGCAGTGCCACGGTATGGCTAGCGTGCACAGTGACCAACCAAAGGATGCATACGTCACTGACTACGACCGAATAAGTCCACTCTGTGTGGTCAACATTGACAACTCATAACACGAGTCACAAATGATCAGAGGGAGAAACAATGGTTTGGAAAGCCTATGTACTGACTAGAAAGGACAAAGAACTTCAATACGTAGTGGCACGGTGTGGCTAATATGCACACAAAACAACCAAACTAGGCAGATGTCACTGATCATGACCGGAGAATTTGAAGAAGGTTGGTCAACGTTGACCAACCATAATACGAGTCATAAACGGTCAGGATAGGAACCAATGCTATGGGAATATCGGTTCTCAACTACCAAGTACAACAACCTTCAGTCAGTAGGAGCATGGTGTGGCTACCATGCACAATGACCAACCAAACTAGGCATATGTCACTGATCATGACCGGAGAATTTCAAGAAGGTTGGTCAACGTTGACCAACCATAATACGAGTCATAAACGGTCAGGATAGGAACCAATGCTATGGGAATATCGGTTCTCAACTACCAAGTACAACAACCTTCAGTCAGTAGGAGCATGGTGTGGCTACCATGCACAATGACCAACCAAACTAGGCATATGTACTGCCTTTGACCAAAGAATTCCGCTGTGTGTGGTCAACGTTGACAACTCATAATACGAGTCACAAATGCTTAGAGGGGGAAACAATGGTTTGGGAACACCAAGTAGCAAATAGCAAGCACAATGGCCATCAATACGCTTTGGCACGGTGTGGAGACCATGCACGATGACCGACCAAAGTAGGCATATGTCACTGACCATGACCAAATAATGTCACCAAGTGTGGTAAACTTTGACAAATCATAACATGAGTCACAAATGGTCAGGGTGGAAGATAATGGTTTGTGAATACTAGTTATCGACTAGCAAGTACAAATACCTTCAATATGTAGTGGCACAATGTGGCTTCAATGCACAGTGACCAACCAAAGTATGCAGATGTCACTAACCATGACCAACAAATTTCACTTCATGTGGTCAACGTTGAAAACGCATAACACGAGTCACAATTGGTCAGAGGGGAGAACAATGAGTTGGGAACACTAGTTATCAACTAGCAAGTACAAAGACCTTCAACAAGCAGTGGCACGGTATGGCTAGCGTTCATAGTGACCAACCAATGGATGCATACGTCACTAACTACGACCGAATACGTCCACTATGTGTGGTCAACATTGACAACTCATAACACGAGTCACAAATGGTCAAAGGGAGAGACAATGGTTTGGGAAGCCTATGTATTGACTAGAAAGGACAAAGAACTTGAATACGTAGTGGCAAGGTGTGGCTAATATGCACACGAAACAACCAAACTAGGCATATGTCACTGATCATGACCAGAGACTTTCAATATGGGTGGTCAACATTGACCAACCATAACACGAGTCACAAACTATCAAGAGAGGAAACAATGCTATGGGAATATTGGTTCTCAACTACCAAGTACAACGACCGTCAATCAGTAGTAGCACGGTGTGGCTACCATGCACAATGACCGATCAAAGTAGGCATATATACTGCCTTTGAGCAAAGATATCCGTTGTGTGTGGTCAACGTTGACAACTCATAATACGAGTCGCAAATGGTCAGAGGGGGAAGCAATGGTTTAGGAACACCAGGTATCAAATAGCAAGCACAAGGGGCTTCAATACGTTGTGGCACGATGTGGAGACCATGCACGATGACCAACCAAAG
This sequence comes from Penium margaritaceum, assembly GCA_023375785.1. Classification (NCBI taxonomy): domain Eukaryota; kingdom Viridiplantae; phylum Streptophyta; class Zygnematophyceae; order Desmidiales; family Peniaceae; genus Penium; species Penium margaritaceum. Next base: position 15,620 of record SZWC01016676.1, on the reverse strand, counting down.
TAGGCATATGTCACTGACCATGACCTAATAATGTCACTAAATGTGGTAAACTTTGACAACTCACAACACGAGTCACAAATGGTCAGGGTGGAAGATAATGGTTTGTGAATACTACTTATCGATTAGCAAGTACAA
>SZWC01016675.1:8051-23980 GCA_023375785.1 Penium margaritaceum | reverse complement strand
TAGCAGCAGAATCAGAAGCAGCAGCAGTAACAGCAGCAACCGCAGTTGCTGCACCTGCCGCTGCAGCTTATGCTGTTGCAACAAGGAGGGCCTCGCAGCCCGCCTCTCAGGGCCCCTCCCCCCCCTCTCGGAGGGGCCCCCTCAAGCCCCATCAGGGGAGCCCCCTTGGAGGAGGGCCCGTCGGGCCGGTGAGCCCCCTCAACCCCGTCGGCCAACCGACGGGGGGGGCCTACGGCGAAGGTGCCAACCACCCTCCCCCTCCCCCCTTCCGTTCAATGGCTCCCAGCCACCTTGCTCGCTCGCACCAGCGAGCGAGCGTGCATGCGAGGGAGGGCCAGCCCTCCTTCATTTTATCCATTGCCCCAAATTAAGGGCAATCGAGGAAAGGGGGGACAAGAAAAGAAAACCGAAAAGGGTACACCTGAAAGCGAGTGGAAAAGGAAAAAAAAACAAAAAACAAAAAAAAGAAACGGGGCTTGAGGGCGAGAAGAGGGGAGAGCGAGAAAAAAAGGTGGAAGGTGAAGGCAAAGGAAAAACACAAAGCGGAGACTGAGGCAAGAGGGAAAAAGGACACAGAGGGAAACAAAATGGTACAAATACTAACACTGTAGCAGTAGCAGCTTTCGTAGCATCAATAGCAACGGCAGGCGGAGTTGCAGTGACTACATAGTGAGGGGCAGTTGTAGTTACGTTTGCACTCCCTCCCTCCCAGGTGACAACAGATTGTCGTCTGTGGCGATTTGTTTTTCGGACACGTCGTGCACAGGCTCTCCGGGGCTTGTGGATTGGTGCACACAGTTCACTCTATAAGATCAACGGTGGATGCAAGTCTATGCATCTCCGAAGGTTGGGTCGTCTACCGCTTGGAGCAGCATCCACATTTGTAGCCGCCACCCCTTCTGTTCTTGGATCACTCTTCGCTCCATTAGTGGCAGGAGCATTAGTAGCCGCAACTAATCAGACTCCATTCACCGGGCATACTCCCGTCTGTCGTCTCGTCTGGTCACGTTTACTGACCCCGACACACTGACCTCCTGGAGTGACAGTACCTACCGGTCTCGTCCTCTCCTGCGNGGATGCAAGTCTATGCATCTCCGAAGGTTGGGTCGTCTACCGCTTGGAGCAGCATCCACATTTGTAGCCGCCACCCCTTCTGTTCTTGGATCACTCTTTGCTCCATTAGTGGCAGGAGCATTAGTAGCCGCAACTAATCAGACTCCATTCACCGGGCATACTCCGGTGGTGCAACTCGTCCCGTCTGGTCACGTTTACTGACCCCGACACACTGACCTCCTGGAGTGACAGTACCTACTGGTCTCGTCCTCTCCTGCGGCTTGTTGTTTACCACCGAGAGTAGGTGCCCTTAACACCTATCCATCGTCTAGCACACGAGATGACTGCGCAGACATTTGAGCAGGCACCGTGCATGTTTGCCTGCTGTTACTGTGGTGATGGACGTCATGGTTGGTGTCGCTGCTGGATGCACCCTTGCGGCTGGCATCCACCTTGGCTTCAGCCTTGTCTCAGCCTGCGTCCTCCAAAGTGTACGGATCTGCTAGCGTTGGTAGATCCTCTAGCTCGACCTTTGGCAGCCATATTTGTTGAGATCCACAGCTTGAGGCAGATGGTGCAACAGCTTTATGACCTCATCGTCACCGAGCGTGCTTCTCCTACTAGTATTTTTATGGCCTCCTTAATCTCATCTCCTTCATCCTCTCATCCTTCCTCATTCGATGGTGTCCCTTCAGCTCTACCTACTGGGCAATTCCAGGCTACCACCATCCATTCGATCATCCACTCTCCTGCGACCACGACGCCACCTCGCGATGACATATCTTCATGTAGTCATTTCAATCATTTTTCCTCGCGACGTCGACGTCAGCACTCCGCACGCCGTGCTCGTGCCAATTTTGATACATCCTCCACCTCCTCGGCTTCTTTTGCTGTACCTGTCGAGGGGGAGTGTGGTCACCACGCATTGCCTGTTGTGACCGTAGCGAAAGGATCCGCACTCACTCCGGGCCGTGGTGCCCGAACATCAGCTCAGGCAGATTCAGACAATACGGTGACACAACATGACGTGGGGTCTGATCCCGACATGGCGCTCATTGTGGAGACTTTCGTGTCATCGAGATCGACGTCCACATATAGGATGGATCCAGATATTCCGCAACAGCAGGTTACGTCAAGAGGAGCACAGGCACAATGTCCCTGGGCGGTGCCACTCGCGAATCCGACCGTTAGCGGCACGGCGGTGGCACAGGAGTCTCGTAAACCCAGATGCATCTACCAGAATTTTGGGGGAGAGTGTGGAGCAGATTCACACCAGTTCGGCAGAGGTTGAAGTGCTTGGAACATGCATGTCATCGAGGTCAACATCTACGCTCGGGTAGGAGCCAGACGTTCTACACCAGCACGTTGCATCAGGAGGAGTGCAGGTACCGGGTGCGTGGGCGGTGCCACTCGCGACCCCAACCGGTAGCGGCCTGGCGGTGGCACAAGAGCATCATGCGGATCGGGATGTCCCATACGGATTTCCGGGGGCATTGGCGCACGAGACTCAAACCAGCCCAACAGCGGTCACAGTGCATGAGTAGAGTCGGTCGACAAGTCTTTTAGAGGTTGAGGCATTCTTGAGAGCAGCAGTTCTGACAGATGTCACTGGAACATGTGTTACAACAGACACAGCATGCTCCACCATGTCATTTCCGCTACCTGAGGACCAGCTTCAGTGTAAGGAGTCGTCCATGTTCCCAAAGTCTATAGGTTCCTGTACACACGACTGAGCAGCGTCACATATGAAGGAGTCAGATGGTGGTCCTTACTCCATTATCGAGCAGGTGGCCACAACCAACCTTCCCGGCAAGACGATGCATGAGCGCCAGCTACGCTTACTGGTCGCCTTGACGGGCATTGTCGAGCCAAAGTTTTGCACACATGTGTCCACTACGATGGCAATCGAGGATAGTGGAGCAGATCTGTACACGAGGATGGAGTCGCCTCTTCAATAACAGCTTAGTTATTCCCTCTTGTGTTCACTTGTTGGTGACCTTGTTGATCACATTGACACTGAGAGTGGCAGAATCTGCACAAACGACATTTCCACATGCTCTATTAACTCTGACGACTCCTCATTCTCCTTCTCTCTTGGCATGTGACTGCTCATTCCTCCTCGTATGACAGACACAAGTTGTGGTGTGGATGCGACACCTATAGCTACATCTGATGTTCCAGCGTCTCAGCACATTACGAGTTTGATGGAATTCTTAGAGGATACAGCAGCATCGGCTCCATCTTCTTCAGTAACAGAGATGCAGATGGAGCTGTACTTCTGAGTTCTAGAGTCTGCATGTATAGCATCCAGTGAGACAGAGATCCTATGCGAGGCAAACATGGGCTACCTCCACATGTCCAAGGCAGATTACACGGACCTATAGGAGCGTGTAATGATGCTGCAGCGGGAGGTGATGGCAACGCGTGAGTGATTATCAAAGGAGGGGAGCACCATTACTATAGGCATGAGCTTTCCACTACCAAGATCTCACACACCCATACTCAAGGAGGATCGTAGCAGCTCCAAGTAGGAAGTTTGATACAGACACTACCACATGAGAGGTGAGCGTGCTTTCAAATTCCGTGATCACTGTTCCTGTCGACTCCGTCATTGCTCCTCCTGTTGCTGCCATCACGCACATTCATCCACCCGCCTCAGCTTGTCCATCGTCACCTTCGTCCATGAGTGGTGATCCGGTTCGTCGCTTCAGCCCTGCACTTTGGGCGGTACACCCCTGTGCCTCAGGGTGCTCTATCCCGCCTTAGAGGCCAGCTCTGCCACTTCATCCATGTTCGCATGTAGCTTGCCCATACCCTTTCCTCTAGCGTACAGAGATGTATCGCATTAGAGCGGAGAGAGGAGAGACTGTGAGTTGGGATCCTTGGCAGTCACGCAAGGATTGGTACACTCCAGGTGATGCAGGGACGACGTAAGGAGTCGTAGCCGGAGACACCACTTCATCTTTGAGGGTGGGAGCCAGCTCGTACGTGACAGGGGGAGCATCTCTGCATGATCGAGAGACCACATGATCCATCACCCACCATCTGTTCAGCTATGGCATCAGCATCTCCATCGAGGACATCGTCGCCAGGTTCATCTGCCTAGGGAGGGTTGTTGTGTGGACCTCGATCTGACACGCCGTCACGGGAGATGCATGGCGAGGGGTCCATGCTATGCTATGAGCATACTACAGCAGCCGTCGTGTGGCTCATGCCACGTGCTTGCATAGCTGCAGGTGTATGGTAGCACTATGTTGGTCGAGACTTGGACACTTGGTCAGTTGTACCAGTGTCACGAGGAGGCCATGTGGTCGTGTGTCTTGGTGTGTGGCCATACTGCACGTGGCATGTGCATGCCAGCTGGTTTGCTCATAGTGGTCTTGACCCGGCCGAGTGGTGAGTTGCACCCGTGTTACGAGGAGACCCCCTATGATCCTATGTGTTGATCGATGCTATTGTGGTCAGCATACACTTGTTGGATTGCTCGTAGTGGTTGAGGCCAGGGCACTGGTACCACCAGTGTCACAAGGAGACCCTCTTGTTGTCTAACCTGTGTATGATGTGCATTACACTGGTTTCTGTGCGTGTGCATTACTCTCATCATGGTCTAGACCCGGACACTTGGTATGATGTGCCAATGTCGTGAGGAGACCTTAGATGGGCAGCAGATGTATGTGTGTATGTGGTTGACCGGTGTAGACCGTTGTTTTTGCATACGCTTTTGTTCAGTACCTCGACTTACTTGTGTGTTCTGGCGTTGACTGCCATGTCAGCCAGGGAGAGTGTTGGTTTGTGTGGCTTCCACCATTCACGACTGACGTTGATGCATTACCCATATACCCCACGTTGGTTGCATAAGGTGGAGGAGAGCGTGACCACACGACGGGCCTCCAGAGTGTATCCAGATTTCTCTAGTATCTACGACAGCGCTGGCGAGACGCGGTCGATGCGTTCCGGTAGCCATATGGGCTTGTCGGGAACTAGGAGAGTTTTCTCAGTGGGTCAAGGCCCACGTACCCGGTGGATTGTATCGGTGTGACGAGGAGACCCGGTCACTGTAGTAGTGCTTCCAATGTTCGGAAAGCCGTGCGTGATGTCTGGAAGTTGATTCCAAGATTTTCTAGCACTGCTCACATCTTCTCTGTGGTCGAGACCCGGGTTGTCGGAGAGCTGTTCCGGTGCCTCGAGGAGACCACCGTTGATTGTTATCATGGTGTACGTAGAGTGTTCTCCCCGCTGAATCGTTTGGGTTTAGCGGGGATGACGGGGCCCAGTGCGACTAGCTGTTGGCGCCCCTACATAAGCACGCTAAGAGCTCATTTGTACTCTCTCCTTGTTCTTTCATATTATGCGCTCTAGACTGAGCCAAATTCTTGTTGTTTTGAATTGCACTCACACACAGAGCTCATCTTCGTTTTTGCATGGGTCTGCATGCCCTAATTCATTTCCAATTTGGTATCAGAGCACAAGGGGGCGTGTGAGCAGCAGAAGCAGCAGCAGTGGACGGAACGCAAAGAGAACGCTCCACGTGGCGCCACACCGGCAACAGCGTGAGGGAGCACAAATTGACTACACGTGATCGCCAAAGGGGCAGTGAGAAGTGTAGAACAGCAGCAACGGCTGTCATAGCAGCAGTGGTAGCAGAAGCAGACGCAGCAGCAACAGCAGAGGCAGGTGCTTTGCTGCGCGACATGAAGAGTGGCGGTAGAGTAGCTGCTCAAAGCAACGACAATAGCGGCGAGCAGCAACAGCAACAGCGGCGTGCGGCAGACTTCGCAGCAGCTGCACCAAATTTTTGCCGTTTTGCATTGTACTTACACACAGAGCTCATGTTCGTTTTTGCATGGGCTTGCATGCCCTCATTTGTATTGAATTGCCTCTAGAGACTCTAGGCGGCCGGCAACTATTTAGGTGGATTGCTGCTTGCTTTTTACTTTCTCTGCTATTATATGCAATTGGAGCTTCCTGACACTCAGTACATGTCCCTACAAAGACCCTTGCAGTCTCGTGCATGACTTGTGATTGTAATCACACTAACTCAGCACTGACGCCTAGTTAAGTGGCAAGCAGTTAGGAAGGTTCCAAGAATTTTCTCAGAACAAGCCATCCCCAAAACTTGTACAAATCTAAGCATATATATGCTGAAATCTCCCACATTATCCTTGAGTGTATTCGCGCATGCACAGTAGTCGGGAGTACAATAGCACCACAAAAGGAGCGGCAATCTGTGCTTGCAAGGCCATTTTATCATGTCACAATTGATGTGACTCCAACGTGTTGTGTCATTAACAAGAATATGTTTAATCAAGGCAATCATGTGTGTGGGGCACTAGCCAACGACCACTTGTTGTGAGAAACAAACATGTGGATTCACTTGACCTGCACAACACGTGTGGGGGAGAAAGGTTGTATCGTCACATATATGACTAGGAACCAACACTCCCTTTGGCCTGCAGACGTACAAGCCCACACGCCACAAAGGGNTAAATGAAACGCACAACAAAAAAACACATGAGCTAAGCATGGGTGCAAGAGGGCAATAGCACGGACCGCAAACTTAGGTATGCCATAGCTAAGCATTTTGGTTCAAATTTGAGCATGTTGTGATCATGTATCAACCCAGACAACTCAGAAAATGCCAGCACTGATGCACTTGCTAACAAGGTAATACTTGATATTCATGTGGTTGGTACAAATGAAATCTCCAGGAAGCTTCCTAGCACGCTTGCCACTGACTAGGCGTCAATGTTGAGTCAGCTCGCGGAGTCAACACAGGTCGGACGCGAAACGGCAACGATTTGGCTAGGTGACACAAAGAGTGTCAAATGTGCTTCCATAAACAAAACATGTGTAGAGAGAGATACAACAAAGAGCCACGCCCACCATAATAGCTGCCAGGTCCGGTGCGCAGCTAGCGCAGCCAGGGGCGCGTTTGGCTGTGCACCAAGCGCAACTCGCGCAAAACTACGCAAAATGCCATAACAGCCCAGCTGAGGCTTTTGTACTCGCCCGGTCATAACTTCATGCACAAGCGTCAGATTGACGCGTCGTTTGAACCAGAACGACCAGCAGGACAAGCCGGACACATTGGTAACGTGCAAGACGGGTCTCCTTGCGACCCTCGAGCATGTCTTTGGTGCCCGGGTCTCAACCGACGAGCAAGGTACATAACTAAGTGCCGAGCAACACGTCACAAGCTCCCAAAACACACTGGTTGAATGCTCTGGGTCTCCACGTCACCTGGGTACGGCCCACCAGGTGCGCGGGTCTCGACCAGAGCCACCTCAGGTCTCCTTGTGACCTCAAAACATGTCTCTGGGTGCCCGGGTCTTGACCACCGAGAAAACTCTCGCAGCTATACACCCACAAACCTGGATGCCGAAACACAGCAAGTGCATCACACCAGCAATACCGTAAGTGATAATGCAGTCTTGGGATCTGTGGAATAATGTGGTGCCACAATTGTTGTGTGGAGCAGTGTCGGCTCAATGCCCACACAAAAGCACTCCCCCTGGGCCGTAAAGCCCGACAATGTGACACGTATAGCATGACACACATGGACCTACATGACAAGTACCGTACTGCAGCCTAAACTCGGATAGCCATGTCGAAGGAATTTTGATTTGGTTTATTTTAAACACCTAGGGCCGCATTTTGGCACACTGGCTACAAGGCCTCACGGAATTATGGGTCTCCTGAATTCAGAAATTTGGAAGACTCTAGGTCAAATGTGCATGCTCATGACCAAAATCAAGTGATGAGGGTATATTTTGCTGGGTACTCTTTGAACTTTGTGCGAGCATGAATTCAGCCCACTTGTTTTCAGATATCGTATCGGAAGGAATTAATGTACACTGGCTACAAGGGGGGAACCTAGCTATGGAACAGGGTCGAGCCCAAGGGTAATTTTTTTTTATCTGTAGCCGGTAGCATGGTACATGGTGGTCGCAAGGTGTAAGGTATCCTCATCACACTGGCAGCACCCACTAGGTATGTGGGTCCGGACCATCACTTCAACCCATGTCAACCAGAGAGTAGTAGTGCCTCTATGTGCTATGCACAGGGAGGCGTCAAGCGGAAGCACACACGCCAAAACTCTCCTTGTGTGGTAGAGCCCGACAGCACGAGGAAAGCTGATAGTTATGCACAACATACACCCTGAGGAGGGAGCAAGTCTCCCCCATTGCCACATACACCTACACAGCAACAACAAGGGTGAGAACAATGCTGATAGGACTTGCGTGCACACAGCCTCATCCCTTACCATCGTTGACACTGTCATCGTCCTCATTGTCATCACTACTATTGTCACTTAATACTGTAACTAGTGCAATGCTGGGGGCCTCCTCGAATTGCATCACTTGTTGAATGTCTGCCAGCTGCTGAGCTGCACATCACCACACGGACTCTGCACCGTCAAGACGCGTGTATATCTTGTCGATCTTTGCTGCATCTTCGGAATATAGGCAATCAGTCACGGAACTAACCTGACAGTGTACCTTGATCGCGTGCGGGTTGGCACGAGCCACGGCCTCCTATAGCCTTGCCGCCTCGTCGCACAGGTCAGTTGTAGAATCATCTATTTCCTAGCCGCCAGCTCCTGGCAGGACGTCAACACCCAACAATGCATCAACATCTGCAGTGTCTGCCCCTACAACATTTTCACCATCATCGGGAGCCCAGAAAATGTCCTCGGGCTCCCCCCAACCCATTGTACGAAGCCAATCATCCACCTGCTGCTGAATGTTTGCCCGTCCCTCACGTGCATCCTCTAGAGACCGATCAGTTTCCTCGAGACGCGTGTGCACATCCTCCACGCACTCCTCCGCATCCCATTGTGCTCGAACATCCATAGTGCAACAACGGCTGTTGGCCTCCCGGAGCTTGGCCATGAGACCCTACACGTGCACCTCCACTCAAGCCACAACCGCCTCCTGCTCGTCGACCACGGAGCGCAGGCGCTCGGGTACGGAAATTGCAGCTGAGACGTGTGTAGATATGTCGTCAGCTGGAATTGCCATGGTGTCAGCGATGCTGGTCAATGGAGACATGAGCCGGAGGTCCGTAGCTTGCTTTGCATCCTCCACAGTAGCTGCATCTATACAGGTGACTACAGTAGGCTCATAAGATGCCACATGTTTTACCGCCACTCGGCTTTCAGTAGTGTCAACTATGGTAATGGATACTCCTGCACGGGCCGCCACTGCTTAGGCATCCACTGCTGTCGCCTCCTCCACCTGTCGGCGCAAGTCAGAGAGCCTCCACACTGCATGGAGCAAGGTCCACTCAGCAGCCTTTAGGCACGTGTGCAGATGCTTAATGTCTACTGCCGCTACCCGGCGACCCGCAACGTCTGTTGCGCTCTAACATGTGCCAGCTGCATGCAACTCAAGCGTGAGGTCCTGTTGGTGCGTGTCCGCGCGTGCCATCGCATCATCCTGGTCGCAAAACGCAGAGTGTAGACGATTGAGCATAGAGGCCGCCTCGGCTGTTGGCGCATGAGTTGCTACTCAAGCTGCACCTCCATAGACAAATGTGGCAGTGTCGTCAATCGATCATGACGCATTGGCCATCTTGATCTCGCCTGCCTCTCCTGATGGCCCCAAAGCATCCACACCTACAATGGATGCTACTCCGGTAGTGTCTACCATTACGAAGGCAAAACCGGCTACTACAATGGGTGATAGCTATTGTGGACTCTATACCAGGAAGGGCATCTGCTGCCGGTGTCTTGTCCGTCGTAGCAGCTACTACTGTTGTTGCTACCATCACGATGTCAAGGGCTGCCTACATGCCCACTGCTCGGGCGTCTGCTCTAAGGGCGTCAATTGTCACCTCCATTGCTACTACTGCCTCTTTTGTTGCTATTGCCACACCTGCCACACCGGTCATTGTCACTACAGTGTCAGTTGTAGTCTCCATCCCCATCTCCATCACTACGTTAGCCTCTAACTCTACATCGGACCACTTGTGTGCCTCCGACTCTACGTCGGACCACTCCTCGGATGAATCCTCCTCACTGAGAGCACCCCGTCGTACAGCACCGTCTGTCACATCCCTCCTACACTCTCTGGTGGTCGTCAGCGGACACTCCATACCCCCCTCGACCGACACAACGATAGAACCTACGAAGGGGTCTTGCACAAAACCCTATGATCGGGGACGCAAAAGTCAGCAGCGTAGTAACGTCTAACACTACTTTTGCTGTCGCTGCCTCCTAAGCACGTCTAGCCAAACGTGCTGTCCGTTGCCTTAATTATCAAGAGTGAGTGCGATGAGCACGAGCTAAAGGGACTACCACATAATCGGAGGGGTCAGAGGTCGGGATGACTCCAAGTGACTTCGGGAAAGAGCGGAAGGCGTTAGATGTGGAGCTAAGGTCAGGAGGCATGGCACCGTCAGGTGAAGACACTAACGGTGGTGAGGATGGCGAGGAGAAAGATGGGGGTATCTGCAGTAGCATGGTGGCAACTGTTATGGGAGCCGCCGGTCGAGGCGGTGATTACGTCATCATGCTGAGGTCAGATGCATTCTTTGATGCTCTCATTGTATTCTACATGAAAAACCGTGCGAAATCGACCCAAAAACCGGGTCATTTGGTGCAGGGAAGAGAAAGATACGGCCGTGCAAAGGTGGGAGGCGCACCTCCAGAAAACAGGAGACGTACCGGTTCGACCCCGAGCACGGCGGAGCGACTTTCTCGCCCACTGCAGCCGAAGCGCCCCTGGATGGACGTTTAGCCAATGAGGAAAGGTTCATTGGGGTCCATGGGCGCTTCGGGATGGCGGCTGGAGCTGCATTCGCAAGAAAGGGCGCTTCGGGCGGCCGTGACCTCCGCTGGCGGTGCTGCCAGCGGCCGTCACGCCTGGAGCACTCAAACGGCCATAACTTAGCCGTTTCTTCACGGATTGAGGCGTTCTTTGGTGCGTTGGAAAGCTCGTGGCGCGTACTACATGATGCATGTGTTATTTGCATGAATGCACCTCGATAGAGGGCTTCAGAGTGCTGAGTAGATTTCGGCAGCCTCATAGGGGCTGGTACATAAGGAAGCCTAGGGGTTGTTCTAGGCATGCCAATCTTACCCAGAGACTATGTACATTGCCTTGTACCGATCTATCAAGTCTAAAGGATTCATTCCTTTCCCAAATCTCCTTGTGCTCCAAGAATTTCCTCGCACACGTCCATTCGATTCTACAAGTCTTCCGCAGCGCACCTTGGTGCAAACGTCGTCGGGAGAGTCGCACGGCGGGAACCTCGGTCACTAGCAGCGGCCTTGCTGCTAGGAGAGGGTCGTGCGACATCTCAAGGGTTGGCCCACACACCAAGGGGTCGAGGGTGGGAGGTTTATCCCAAGGGCTCGGCGTGTGACCGTCATGCCGGGCGCCCCTCGGTTCACATTTGGTATCAGAGCGCGTGGACGTTCGCTCGGTTTTGTGCGGATCCAAGAGAGGCAGCAGATCTGCCACAACTGCGTTTGGCCAGAATTTTTTCGTCACAACCGGAACCATGGTGGCAGCGGCGTACGACCAGGCCTACCTCATGGAGGAGATCCGGCGTGCTCTTGACGAGTTGCGTCAAGAGAACCAGCAGCTGCGTGCGGAGGTTGAGGCGAGGTACGTCGGCCAAGGGAGCAGTGCGTTGGGGGGTGTTGCATTGGCATCCGCACCTGCCTTTCAGCAGCCCAAGCCGAAGGAGCCAGAGTTCTACACCGGCAAGAGCAGTGCGCGCGAGTGGCTCTTCACGGTGAACTAGTACTTCACGGCGTTGGGCGTTCCCGAGGGAGAAGATGCCACAAGGCTGGAGTATGCACCTACGCTACTCCTTGGAATGGCGCTGCAGTGCTGGTCGGCATTGTGCCGGCTGAACGCCGCTAGGTTACCGGACGGGCTGGGGGCCGGGACACGGCTTCAGCCACTGTTGAGTCTTCCGCTGGGGCAGGAAGTACAGCTCAGGGCACGGGCGTTGACGGAGAAGCCAGAGACGTGGGAGCAATTTGAGACGATGCTCGAGGCGCGTTTCGACCTCCTCAACGGCAGCCGGGTCGCAAGTGACAAGATCAAGCACGTCAAGAAAGGCGGATCGGTCCAGGACTACACTACACGCTTCATGGCCTTGGCGGCGCAGATTGACGACCTCTCGGACGTGGAGGCGTACGACCGCTACCACGACGGCCTGAAGCCGCACGTCCAACGCGAACTCGCGGTGCTCGGGTTGCGGACCTTCGCGGAGTTGGTCTCGGCGGCGGAGCGCATCAATGCGATAAGCTACAATGCGCGCCGGACCAGCTATGCAACACAACCACGAGTGGAGCAGCCGGGTCAGGCTGTGCCCATGGAGGTGGATGCAATCCAAGCCGGACAGCAGGGCGCGGGCGGACAGCAAGGACCGAGAGGCAAGTGCTGGGCTTGTGGTGAGGAGGGTCATCGCAAGCGGGATTGTCCCAAGCACAAGGCACAGCAGGGAAACGGGCAGCAGCAGTGAGGAGGGGACGACCTACTGCTGCAAGTCTTTCGTCCGCAAAGGACAGCACCAGCCCTGAAAGGCTTTTGCCAATTAAGGAGCTGCCTCAAGTGCTGTTGTGGAATGAATGTGAGACCCGACAGTTTCCAGGGATCATCTTGGAGCTGGTTCTTGAGATTCCGGAGGGGAATTTCAAGGGTCGGAGGAAGCTACGCGGGCTGCTAGACAGCGGTGCAAGTCATAGCTTCTTCAACGACAGGTTGGCGACGAGGTTGGAGCTCGCACGGCAGCCGGGGACGTCGGCCAAGGCGCGGTAGGTGTCTGGAGTGGTGGAGTGCGGCAGGCCTCTCGTCAAGCACAAGGTCCATATGGGTGAGTTGGGTTGTAACATGGAGTTCCACACTTGCCCTATGGATGACTACGATTGTTTGATCGGCCGGGATTGGTTGCACGCCTGGAATCCGGAGGTGGATTGGAGGTGCAACCGGGTGGTCGTGAAGGCGGGCGGGAAAGATATCACTTTGCCTTTGTGGCAGGGTGAGGGGAAGGAGTCGGAAGTGGCGGAAGCGGGGAAGCAGCTGCGCGTCATCAACTTGCAGCAGCTGAAGCGGGGCGAGCGCAAGGGTGACCAGGTTTACTTGGCATGGGTGCATCCACAACAAGCAGCAGAGCAGCAGATTGCAGCGGTTGAAGCAGCGGAGGGGCAGNACATGGAGTTCCACACTTGCCCTATGGATGACTACGATTGTTTGATCGGCCGGGATTGGTTGCACGCCTGGAATCCGGAGGTGGATTGGAGGTGCAACCGGGTGGTCGTGAAGGCGGGCGGGAAAGATATCACTTTGCCTTTGTGGCAGGGTGAGGGGAAGGAGTCGGAAGTGGCGGAAGCGGGGAAGCAGCTGCGCGTCATCAACTTGCAGCAGCTGAAGCGGGGCGAGCGCAAGGGTGACCAGGTTTACTTGGCATGGGTGCGTCCACAACAAGCAGCAGAGCAGCAGATTGCAGCGGTTGAAGCAACGGAGGGGCAGCCGGTGGAAGACGCGGGAGCTCCAGAGTTGCCTCCCGATGTTGGGGAGGTGCTCAAGGAGTTCGGGGACGTTTTTCCGGAGGAATTGCCAAAGGGACTGCCACCGCGGCGCGACATCGACCACAAGATCGAGGTGGTGCCAGGTTCGTCGCCAATGGTGCGGTCTTACAACCACATGAGCGACGCGGAGCTTGCGGAGCTCAAGAAGCAGTTGGGGGAATTGGTGGACCAGGGCTTCATTCGACCGTCGGTGTCTCCGTACGCAGCACCGGTGCTGTTCGTCAAGAAGAAATCAGGGGAGCTGCGGATGTGCGTGGACTACCGAGCGCTCAGCAACATCACGGTGAAGAACCGCTACCCGTTGCCGCGGGCCGAGGAGCAGTTCGACCAGCTACGAGGCGCACGCGTCTTTAGCAAACTGGACCTGAGGTCGCGGTACCACCAAATCCGCATTGCGGAGGAGGATGTGGAAAAAACCGCGTTTCGGACGCGCTATGGACACTTTGAGTATCTCGTGATGCCTTTTGGGCAAACGAATGCTCCTGCTACGTTCATGGCGTTGATGAACCGGGTGTTCCACCCCTACTTGGACCAGTTCGTGGTCGTCTTCCTCGACGACATCCTTGTCTACTCGCGAACGATGGAGGAGCACCAAGAGCACCTGCGGACGGTGATGGAAGGGCTGAGAAAGGAGCGGCTGTTTGCCAAGCTCAGCAAGTGTAAATTCGCCAAGCAGGAGGTGGAGTTCCTCGGGCACATTGTCAGCGGGAGAGGAATCCGCATGGACCCAAAAAAGGTGGAAGCAGTACAGGAGTGGCCAGAGCCGGCGTGCGTGCGTGACATCCAGGTTTTTTTGGGTTTTACGAACTACTACCGGAGGTTTATCCGGGGGCACGCGGCAATGGGAGCACCCTTGATAGACTTGCTCAAGAAAGGGCGCCAATGGGAGTGGGATGCGAAGGAGGGGCGAGCCTTCGGTGCAATGAAGGCTGCCATGTGTCAAGCCCCGGTGTTGGTGCATCCGGACACGAGCAAGGAGTACGTGTTGGCGACGGACGCAAGCGACTATGCAATCGGCGGGGTGCTGATGCAGGACCAAGGGAAGGGGTTGCAGCCCATTGCGTACTACTCCAAGAAGCTGAAAGGGGCTGAGCTCAATTACCCGATCCACGAGAAGGAGATGCTCGCGATGGTCCAGGCCTTCAAGTAGTCGAGGTGCTATCTTAAGGCACGGCTGTGTGTGGTGCATACGGACCACTACGCGCTCAAGTACCTCAAGTCGCAGCCGAACCTGAGTTGTCGTCAAGCACGGTGGATGGAGTTGCTGGTGGGCGGCTTCGACTATGAGATCCAGTACAAACCAGGGAGGATCAATCCAGCGGACCCGCTTTCGCGTCGCCCAGACTTGGGCGTGCATGCAAGCACGGTGCTGGCGGGAACTCCAATCATCCGCAGCCTGTTTCCACACGGGTATGCGGAGGACAATGACTTTGCCGGAAGTACGGTGAAGGGGTGCAAGTGGGACGGCCAGTATTGGCGGCGTGAGAAGGGGAACCAGATTGTGGTGCCGCGGAGTGCGTCATTGCAGCAAGCGCTGTTGGAAGAGGCACATGATTCGCACTACAGTGGCCATTTCGGCCATGACAAGACCTTCAAGACGCTTGCGCGCCAATATTGGTGGGCGACGATGGGAGCAGATTGTAAGGAGTACGTGAGCAGCTGTGACACGTGCCAAAGAATCAAGTCACGGAGGACACGGGCGCCAGGGGAGCTGCAGCCGCTACCGATGCCGGAATGTCCGTGGACGGACATCTCACTTGATTTTGTGGGGGGTCTTCCACGGAATGCAACGGGCAACGCCATGGTGCTGGTGGTGGTGGACCNGGAGGAACTCTTCAAGAAGCTAGGCACCCGTGTGGCTCTTTCATCGGCCTACCATCCCCAAACGGATGGCCAAACTGAGCGCACCAATCAGACCATGGAGCAGCTACTGCGGGGGATCTTGGAGCCGAATGGCGAGGGATGGGAATGCAAGCTCCCGGTGGCTGAGTTTGCCTACAACTCAGCAGTGCATTCCTCTATGGGGCGGTCCCCCTTTGAGGTAGTGTATGGGGTGCAGCCGGCATGTCCCTCCGACATGGCAACGGGGTCGGACCTTCCCGCGGTGCAGCAGTTTACAAGTGACTTCACAGACGTGTGGCGCGGTGTATGCAAGGCGCTACACAAGGCACAGCAGCAGATGAAGCGGCAAGCGGACAAGCACCGGACAGCCGAGGAGTTCTCGGTGGGACAACAGGTGCTGCTGAGCTCGCGGAACCTGCAGCTGGCAGGGGTGGGCAGCGACAAGCTCAAGCCACGGTGGGTGGGCCCTTTTCCGGTCAAGGAGAAG
>SZWC01016674.1:37729-63847 GCA_023375785.1 Penium margaritaceum | reverse complement strand
TGATGTCATCGGACATCAAAGAAAAATCACAAATTCATCCGTAGAGGGGTTTGAGTGGGAGGTCCGAAACACCCCATCCGTTGAAAGGGAGCCTGCTTGGCCCTGCTACTGTAGAGCCAAGCAGGAGACCGCACAAAAATTAAACCCTAAACCCCGCAGTTTGATTTTGGGTAGGGTTTGAAAGCAGTTTGCATGGATGAAATCGAGTTTTCTTCTCAAAAAAATTGAAAAAAGGTGTTTTTGATCCACCGCGATCAAGCAATTAGCCTTTTTTTTCCAACTCAAAAACCCCCATTCGCGGATGTAGGATTTTATGTTTGTGCGGGGGGAGCTCGTACAAACATAGAAAACCCTATCAAGGGATAATCCGTGAATGGGGGTTTGCAAGTTGAAGAAAAAAAGGCTAATCTCTTAAGTGATTCTCGTTATGGCGGGGGTGACACATCACCCCCCTTGCTTTGCTTGATCGAGGACTTGCGTCACCGATTGGACATGGCCATCAACATGGACATGTCATTGTTTTTCTTTGACTTGGTGGATACAACTGCTTCAATGTTTCACTTATGGATAAAGCAGGCTTATGTCCATGCTTGCGTGGATATATCAGCTATTACACCATTTTTACATTCCGCTCTCACTTCCATTTCTTTTGATTCGTCAACAATGGGCCTTTTCAGACTGTCCCAGAGAAACTCTGCCATGAATCCGCACGCATTTTAGCTCGAGGTGTGAGAAGGTGAATGTGTTGTTCTTGTTATGCTAAGATGAAGTGGTGAACATGGAAAGGTGCAGAGAAAGATACAGTTTGGGATTTTGGGACACTTGAGCAGTTTATAGTAAGTGGTGAGTCGAGTTCATCGAAAACATATGTATCATGTCGAGAATGAGAATGAGGCACATGTTGGGTGATCCGAGCAAAGAGAGTGAGGTCGTGCTATGAGTGGCTCCTTTGAGGAACTCCACTGAGAAATCCGGGGGCTTTGAGAATATCGAGGTGCGGTTTTATACAGATCCAATGCCTTCGAGAAGTTGACAAAAAAATCAAAACAATGATATTATTGACGACACATTTTTTGTCACTTCTGGAAGTGACAAAAAATTGTCTGAGGCTTCAAGAACAGAACGTCTCCGATTGGAGCAGGTGGCCGAGATGCCCTTGGCTGGTTGACGTGAAAATGCAGAAGTCGCCGCACAGTGGGCCAGTAATGTAATGGCAATAATACCCACGCGGAACCATCAAGGACTCGTGTACGTCTAGAACGGAACACTCCCCCCTCCCCTTTTAGCCACATCGTCCCGGTGCATTACGCTATTGTAGCCGGTGGCGGCAGAAATAGCCGTCAATCAGATGATTTTTGTAACTTAGCTTATTGTAGGGCTCCCAACTGTTGTGCGTTGTGTCGTAGTCATGCCACTTGATTAGATACTCTTTTGGCAATGGCTGAGGATTTCCTCAATGCGGTAACCTGTATCATCGTCCACCTGGACCGGAGGGGGTGAAGGGACATTCCGGTTCACAAAAATCTCATTTGGGTTGCGGTAGTGCTTCAACTTGCTGATGTGGACGACCGGGTGTATCGCCATGGTAACAGGGAGTTTGAGCCGTGCAACCACTGGGTTTGGTATGCGTTCAATCTCAAATGGTCCCAACGATTGAGGTTTAATCTTTGTAAATTCTTGCCTATGGAGTTTGATGTTCGCGGAGTTGAGGAGGACCCTGTCGCCAGGGGCAAAGAGGTTATACCGGGGATGCTTGTCGCCAGCTCGCTTCATGGCTGCTTATGTCTTCGTGAGGGCCTGCCGTGTATCCTACGAGACTTTGGATAAGTTGCGGCAATGGATGCCGACTCTGGGAAATTTTCTCCTACGTTGTAATCCTGTCGGCATGGCAGGAAGCTTATCCTAAACCACTTCAAACGATACTTTACCCGTTGTGGTGGAAATGGTACAATCTATGCGAGTTTGGCAGTTGGCAGTTTTACTACCCAATCAGTACCGTTTGGTTTGCATAATGTGTGGAGAAGCTTTCTAAGCGTTTGGTTGGTTTGTTTGGTTTGATCATCGGTTTGGGGGTGGAACAAGATCAAAAGTTGAATCCGAATTTCCATACCACATCATCAGTATGTGCCAAAAATGGCTTGTAAATTGATTGTCCTTGTCTCGTATGATGATGCGTGGTAGACCATGCAGTTGCACAATGCGGTTGAGGAAAAGTTGTGCAGTTCCCTCCGTGGTGACCGTAGATGTTGTCGGAATGAAGTGCAAAATTTTGGAAAACCTGTCAAAGACCATGAGGATGGCGTCATAACCTTTGGGTATCATTGCTAGTCCGGTGATGAAGTCCATCAATGTGGCACCACAGTTCCTTTGGAATGGGTAATGGTTGCTATAGTTTGGGTGGTTGTGCGCATCGTGACTTTTGTCTTTGACACGTGCCGCACATTTTGTAGAAGTTGGCCATGTCAGCTTGTATCCGTTCCACCAATAGTATTTGGCCAGCTTCTTGAGTGAATAGTCTTCACCAAAGTGTCTTCCCGGCCGGTGTCATGGCATTCCTCGACCAGAATATGTTGTAGATCATTGTTCGCGGGTATGACCACCTTTCGGGTGAATCTTCATCGCTAATAGGGTACATCAAATTAAAAAGTGGTCCTGTTGTATCCGCCGTGTAGCTCATAGTCGCGTGTGAATAGCTCTTCTACATACGGGTCTTGGTCCAACTTCAAGGTTGCGTTGTCAGCAGTTGGATCTGGTCAGCGAATGAGTGCGTCTGATGGATTAATTTTTCTAGGCCGGTGCTCAATGTCATCATTAAAGTTGGACTTGAGGAACTCCATCCATCGATTTTTTCAGTGAGTGAGATTCAGTTGCGTCTTCAGATATTTTAGTGCATGGTGGTCAGTGCTGACAACACATTGTCACCATTCTAGATAGCACCGTTATGTTTTGATTGCATGAACGACAAGCATTTCTTTCTCATGCACTGTGTAGTTCAACTCCTGTCCGTGTAGTTTGCATGACATATACACGATTGGTTGTTCTCCACTGCTCTTGCCTTGGAGGAGAATGGATCTGATGGCCCAATGTGAGGCATCGGTGGCCATAATGTATTTCCTCGTTGGATATGGTAATCAGAGGGCGGGTGCCGAGGAAAAGCAGTTTGTAAAATTATGAATGCTTCAATTTTTCTGTTGGCCCACGTCCACTTGATGTTTTCTCAAATGATATCAGAGAAAGGCACAAACATTCTCGCTTAATCCTTCATAATTTTTATGGAAGCAATTGTATAATCCAAAAAAACCTGGAGATCCCAAAACATTTTTTGGTGTTGGCCAATCAGCAACCACCTCCAATTTGTTTGGGTGCATGTGATTCATTGGTCGTTGATGAAACGGCCCTAAACCTTGATCAAAAGGCGATCAAAGTTGCACTTCATGAGTTTTTCGTAGAATTTATCTCTTTGTGAAACTTTGAGGAAGTACTGGAGATGTTTCTCGTGTTGGATATGTGGTGCCAAAAAAGTGACCAAAGTGGGTTGCTCGATAAAAATCATCAGGTCACAACAGTGAATAGAGGATGTTTTTTTGGTTCTGTAGAACTTTACGAAACTCGATTCGGAGTCCGTTTGAGGGAGATATGGATTTTCAAGGTTTGGTGGCAATGGGCCCGGTTCAAGTGACGGCTCCTGCACTACCAGCTCCAATGACGGCCACAATTATTGGCCAGGGAGGTTTGGAGCGGCCTTCAAGGTAGAAAGGCAGCAAGAAGACCTTTAGAGAGCTTAAAGGAAGGTCTCCACCAAGATTATTGGTTGTGCACATGGCAGGGATGGTAATTCTCTTGTGTGAGAGTGTGAAAGTCGCTCATCCCGCTAGGCTAGGAGTGTGCTAGGAGGTGAACTTTGACAGAGTCTTTCTTAAGATCCATGTGCCAAATGAGGTGTACTTAAGCTTGTTAGAAAGCTGTGCTAATTTAGTTTCTCATCCACGAGTCAAACCAGCCATTAGCACCCTCTACAAAACTTCACACGCTTTCGTATTTTTGTCTCTGCAGCTTACAACTTGTCTATCACATACAATTGGTCCTGCCTAGCGGCTCTTGGTGAGCTTGATTACCCTCCTGAGGGTTGCCTTTGATTGCATCAGTGATATCAGAGCTACAACAAGGCTTTGCTTCATCATTGAGGCATTCCTTGCACCCTGTTGTGTGAGAGAGTCGTTTGGGGGCTGAACGTTGCACTACTATGGTGACATCCGCTTCTGTGGTGGCCGGCGTCAACATCGCAAAGTTCGAATGCAAGAACTTCTTCAACTTAAGCAACAACATGAAGATGGTGCTGATGGAGAAGGGAATCTAGAGCCATGTGAGTGAGGAGGAACCAGCTCATTACTCTCTCTCACCTGGTGACGCCCGTACCCACCGCGAGAAGTGTGACCGCTCCCTCGCCACCATCTACCTCTACCTTGCCGAACGGTAGCAACTCCTCGTCCGTGGCATCCTCATGCCTAAGGAGGTTTGGAAGAAGCTTGAGTCCACTTATGCATCCAAGTCAATCCTCATGAACATGCATCTGCGTTGTCGCTTTAACACTGTGAAGATGGATGTGTCCAGATCCATGATTGATTACATCAACATGGTGAAGTCTCTTTCCGACCAGCTTTCTGCTATAGAGGACCCTGTCAAGGAACGTGTGCTCATGCTTACCATCCTCTGTGGCCTTCCTAGCAGCTACACTCCTCTCATTGTTGCCCTGGACCAGCATGGTGACAAGATCTCTCTCAACGATGTGGAGGAGAGCTTGCTGTTTGAGGAGGAGCGGCGCAAGGGAGAGGACAGCAGAAGCGGACTGGACGTCGCTCTCATCACCAACTCTGGCCGTGGGGGCGGTGCTGCACCAACCAGGAGCAACGGCAGAGGAGGGAAGAAGAAGGGGAACTGCCACTAATGCAAGAAGCCGGGGCATTGGGCACGTGAATACCGGAAGAAGAAGGCGGACCTTGCGGCTGGAGTGGGAGCGCGAAAGCAGTCCGACGCTTCCGCAAACGCAGCAGATTGGGAGAGTGGATTCGTGACACCCATCCGGGTCTTGTACGTCTCCGACAACACAAAGTTATTCTAGACCATCGACTCGGGAGCCAAGCGGCACATGACGTGTCACTGGGAGTGGTTTTTTGTCTACACCGTCATTGAGCCTCCTCGGGTGTACATGGGAGACAATCATGTTCAAATGGCCGTTAGGGAGGGTGAGATTGTATTTTGTGTTTCAGTTGAAGGCAAGCACGTGGAATGTTGTGTGAAGGGGGTGCTCCATATTCCGGGGCTGGCAGCTAACCTCCTCTCTGTCTCATCTCTCATCTCCGAAGGCATGCTGGTTCGCTTTGAGAATGGTGGCTGCACCATCTTTGCACGTGCAGGCTGTGTGCTTGCAAAAGCGGACAAGGAGGATTGACTCTACCATCTCTATGTGTCATCAGAGAAGGAAGCCGACAGAGCGTTGGCGGCAAGAGAGGGATGACACGACATCGGCCTGTGGCGCCGCCGGCTTGGTCACCTCGGCTTTGGCGCCATCATCTCCATGCAACAGATGGTCCGCGGCCTGGAGCTTAAGGGGGTGAAGCAGGGAGGTGCATCAGCTTGTGAGAGTTGCATTGAAGGGATGCAGGCCTGCGCTCCATTCTCTGGGGAAGGGAAGGGGGCGGCTGAGCTTCTCTCACTTGTTCACTCTGATTTGTGCGGTCCCATGCCATCTCAGTCCTTGTTCGGCAAGCTGTACTTTGTCACATTCATTGATGAAAAGCTGAGGAAGACGTGGGTGTCCTTCCTGGCTGGAAAGGATGAGTGCTTTGATGCTTTGAAGGTGTGGATTGCTGCAGCACCGAATGAGAGTGGCAGGCGGTTGAAGGTGCTTCGCACTGACGGTGGAGGAGAGTACCTCTCCAATGACTTTCGCAACTTCCTCAAGCGTCGCGGGATCAGGTACGAGGTCACCACAGCTGGAACACCGCAGCTGAATGACGTGGCTGGATGCGCAAAACGCACGCTCATAGAGCGTGTTTGTTGCATGCTCCGAGACGCAACGCTCCCACCAACCATTTGGGCGGAAGCGGTCATCACTGCCGTGTACCTGAAAAACCGGAGTCCCACGCGCGCCGTGCCATTGATGACACCGGAGGAGGCATGGACGGAATGCAAGCCAGCGGTGACACACCTGAAAGTCTTTAGGTGTGGCGCATTTGTGCACCTGCCTGCCGGCAACCGCAACAAGCTGGATGCAAAGTCGGTGAAGGCGGCCTTGCTCGGTTATGACACCATGGGATGCCGCCTCTACAACCTCGCTGCTCGAAAGATCATCCGCAGCCATGAAGTGGTCTTTCAAGAGGACTTTAAGGGCTGGACTTGGACTCCTATGTCTGCAGTTCCACTTGCTTCCGCACTCGTACCAGAAGTGGGAGGAGAGCCGGTAGGAGAAGACGGCAGTGAGGAAGATGGCGGTGATAGTGGCAATGACATGGAGGTTGAGGGAGCTGAGAAGGAGAAAGCAACGGAATGTGATGAGGAGGAGCAGAAAAGCAATGCACAGGTGCTGCCACAGAGGTCTGCATGCAACAACAATGGTGCAGGTGGTCGTGTGGAATCGCTGAGGCGATTTGAGCGCCTCGCAAGCAAACAGAGGCTGCTGGAGGAGCTGGTGAACCTATGCACCATTCCACTACCAACGGAGTCATTTGACCTAGAGCTTCTCTTCCTCACAGTCACCAATGACCCAGCAACATCCGCAGAAGCCATGCGCAGTGCCGAGGTGGCAGATTGGCATGCCGCATCAGACAAGGAGAATGGTGTGCTCATGAAGAACGGCACCTGGACTCTCGAGGAAGCTCCACGTGGAAGCCGGGTGAACGGGTGCCGGTGGATCTCCAGGCACGAGCGTGGTGTGGATGGTAAGGTGCTCAGGTACAAAGCATGGTCGGTTGCAAAGGAGTATGCACAGACTGAGGGTGTGGATTGCAATGAGACATTTGCACTTGTCGCAAAGTTCCCATCCATCCGAGCAATCCTTGCCTTTGCTGCTGCTATGGACTGGGAGGTGCACCAAATGGATGTAATTTGTGCATTTCTGAATGGTAACCTTGAGGAGGATGTGTACATGGAGCAGCGAGAGGAATATGTGGTGGAGGAAAAGGAGGATTTGGTATGCAAGCTTGTGAAGACCCTCTACGGCCTGAAGCAAGCACTACGAGCATGGTACCACAAGATGGATGAGCAGCTGGCTGGGCTTGGTTTTGTGCGTAGTGAAGCTGACCATGTAGTTTATAGGTGCGTGCAAGAGGCAAGCCAGGTCATCATCTTGCTCTATGTTGATGATCTGCTTTGGACGATGTGAAGCAGTCCCTTGCTGCCAGGTTTGACATGAAAGACATGGGAGAGCTTAGCTACTACCTTGGCCTTCAGGTCAAGCGCGACCGGCAGCAGATGAATTTGGAGTTGTCGCAGAGCACGTTCGTGAGCGACATCGTCAAACGCTTCATCATGGCAGGAGCACGCAAGCCCGCAACACCACTGGAAGTGGGAGTGGAGCTGAGCATGACACAGACTCCCCGCGGCATGCAAGAGAGCAGGCGAACGGAAGCAGTACCAAGCAGCAGTTGGGAGCCTCACGTACGCAGCAGTCGGCACGCGCCTCGACATCAGCCAAGCAGTGGGAGTACTCAGCAAGTTGTGCGTGAATCCGGGCGTGCCGCATTGGGAGGCGGTCAAGCACATGCTGTGCTACCTCGACAGAAGCAGCAGCCCTTGCCTCACCTTCAACAGCAACAATAGCCCCATCCTCATCGGCTACAACGATGGAGATTGGGGAGGTGACCTAGACACAAGGAGGTCGACCAGTGGGTTCGTGTTTGCACTCGGGGGAGGTGCAATCAGTTGGAGGAGAAAGAAGCAAGAGTGCGCCGCCCTCTCCTCCACTGAAGCAGAGTACATCGCCCTGAGTGAAGCAGCAAAGGAATTCGTGTGGCTGCGTGAGCTGCTGGCAAGTCGTGGACAGCAGCAGACCACAGCGACTACAATCTACTGTGACAGCATGAGCGCCATTGCTCTGACCAAGAACGCAGAATTTCACGCTCGCACCAAGCACATTGACCTGCGATATCACTTCATCCGCGAACTCGTGGAGAAGCAGATGGTGCAGATAAAGTTCTGCCCTTCAAGCATGATGCTAGCAGACTTCTTGACCAAGCCGCTGGCAGCGCACTGCTTTCAGCAGCTGAGGGGACAGTGTGGACTTGTGTGATTTTCATTCTCGCAAAGTGGGAGAATGTTGGATATGGGGTGCCAAAAAAGTGACCAAAGTGGGTTGCTTGATAAAAATCATCATGTAAAATAATGAATAGAGGATGTTTTGCTGGTTCTGTAGCACTTTACGGAAATCGATTCGGAGTCCGTTTGAGGGAGATATGGATTTTCAAGGTTTGGTGGCAATGGGTCCGGTTCAAATGACGGTTCCTGCACTTCCAGCACCAATGACGGCCACAATGATTGGCCAGGGAGGTTTGGAGCGGCCTTCAAGGTAGAAAGGCGGCAGGAGGACCTTAAGGGAGATTCAAGGAAGGTCCCAACCAAGATTATTGGTTGTGCACATGGCAGGGATGGTAATTCTCTTGTGTGAGAGTGTGACTGCCGCTCATCCTGCTAGGCTAGGAGTGTGCTCGGAGGTGAACTTGGACAGAGTGGTTCTTCCAGATCCATGTGCCAAATGAGGCGTAATTAGGCTTGTTAGAAAGCTGTTTTAATCTAATTTCTTATCCATCAGTAAAACCAGCCATTCGTGCTCTCTAAAAAACTTCACACACTTCTGTATTTTTGTCTCTGCAACCTACAACTTGTCTCTCACATACAACTGGTCCTGCCTAGCGGCTCTTGGTGAGTTTGATCACCTCCCTGAGGGCTGCCTTTCATTGCATCACGTCGTGCTCCTCTGGGGTGCGGTTGTACACCAGGTTGTCGTTGAGGTAGACGACAAAAAACGCATCGATATATGGCTGGAAATTGTTGGTGATTGCGGCCATGAACATAGCCGGGAAATTTATGAGCTTGACCGACATGAGCGTAAACTGAAAGTGCCCGTAGCAAGTTTGGATTGTTGTCTTTTAGATGTTAGCTTCAACAATTCGGATCTGGTGATTTTTGCTCCACAGATCGATCTTTGTAAATACCTTTGCACGTCGAAGTTGATCAAAGAGTTCATCACACAAGGTAAGGGTTACCGGTTTTGGATGGCTATGCCATTCAATGCATGATAGTCCAAGCACATTCGCATTTTGCCAGTTTTGTTTCTTACAAATATTGCCAGTGTTGCATATGGTGATGTGGATGGTCGGATGAACCCATGCCTGAGCATCTGGTCTTGCTTTTGTTTGATTTCAGTTAGCTCGTGGTTGCTCATCCGAAAGGTTCCCCTGACGGTCGGTCTGCTGTCTGGCTTTAACTCGATGTGATGGTCGACGTTGCATTTTGGTGGCAGAGTTTGTGGGAGTTTGTCCTTGAATACGTCTACAAAATCTCGGAGGAGAGGTGCAAACTTCTCTAGAACCATTGCAATATTTGTTTTCTATGGTTGATGTAGTTAAGGCTGATGAGTGATCTGTCATGACCGCTTCCTCCTCGTCCAGTTCCACCTGGAGAAGCCACATGTGATCCCTTGTTGTTTATTGCGTTTGGTATAGTCCTGTGAGATAGGTAGGACTCGTTGTCATATATTGGGTTATGTTGCTTTCAATACTGATACATGTGTCATCGCTTTTGCTCCAAAAAGTGGCAGTTGTCATTTGGTGCCGTTGATCTCCACATAGACGGCTCCATTGCTCCAATCTAACTGCGGACTATATCGGTACAGGAAATCTCATCCAAGGATGACTTTTTGGTCACCCATTGGACAGGACCGTCTGACCATTACGTCACGCAGATCTCTTATTTGCAATCAGAGTGGTTCACTCAATCGACGGATTTGCAACCTTGTGTCAACTGTGTTCTCTTCAAACACTCCTGGTTCTGTTTGCAAACCTTGCTCCCAAACCATGTTGCTGCTCATAAAACTTTGGGAGGCCCCTCCATCTAATAGCGCTGTTACTGTTTGTTGAGTCTTACAACCTCTTGGGTGCACTCTCAGCACTATCGATGGTTTGTCGTCGTCGTACCCCTCTTCAAACGCTTTGATCTCAGGTACCCTCTGGGTTGATATCGGCTGTTCCGATGGACAATTGTTTGGTGCAGATTGCTCCTTGTGGATAAGATTTATGCCTTCTACTCCTGTGTTTTGTGGTCTATTGACTCATTTTTCTAAGACTTTCTCCCCATGTCGGCTTGCTTTTTAGTATGGGAATTGCGAGCATTGTGACCAGGTCTTCTGCAGTTGAAGCACACCTGTAGATCCAGTTAATTGATGGCGTCGACTTCTGTTGGGGATGAGGAGTTGTCCAAATGTGACTTCCTGCTACCACGATCATCACGGTTTTGGTGTTTCAAGCCATAGGATTCCTGGATCCGAGTGCTCTAGTCAGCGCTGTTGGCTGTCTCGACTGCTGTGATCATCCGCAATACGTCACTTTAGTTACCAAGGATGGCGATGGCTTAATGGATGTCACGTTTGAGGCCATTGTTAAAGTGAAAACACAGCATTTCCGGGGTGAGGTCGGTGCGGGTGATGATCTTGTAGAATCTCTGCATGTACTCTGTCACAGTGCACAGCTGCCAAAGTCATTTTAACTCGTACCGAATGTCAAATTTTTCTTTCATGTGTTTGAAACGTGTGAATACTGTGTGTGCAAAATCATCCCAATTGTTGGGTGGCTTGATCACATCTTGCCACTCAGGGTTGATCTGCTCCAAGGGTTGAACGTCAGCGGTAGACGATGTGAGATGGGAATTGTGAGCAGTTGATGAGGCCCTGTTGGTCTCCTGCTGCCGTTGGATGGTCCGAAGGTCGGAACACCAACTCAACGCTGTGCCACGTAGAAGCGAGGCGACAAGGTACATTTCCTGTTTGTTGTTATTGACCTTAGTAGTGGTGAAGTAAACCTCCAAAATCTTCAGCCATACCCTCACCGGTGGTCCTTTTGAGTTTATGGGGTCGAACGGCTTGGGGAGGGCTGGAAAAATTTAATGTTCACCGAGCAGTTGAGAATTTATCTCAATGAGCAACGCCTCTCATGCGCTCGCGTTGCGGAGAGCCTCCATTGCAGCATTCAACTGCCGGATCAGGTGTTCGTTAAGACCCATGATTGTCAATAGTCACTGAGTTAGCTCCTTATTGATGCGAGCTTGTCGGCTTCCACCTGTCATTCCAATAGTTCCAGTTGTGGGGTTTGGCTGTGGTGACTGCCCTTGATTCGTGGAGCCTGAGGCCGGTCTGGCCGCTGATGTCGTCGGTACCGCGGTCGTGTAGCAGGCCATGCCAGCATCATTCATCGGTTGGGGATTCACTTGCATCACAAACTGCACTGGCTGCTCCTCAATTGTTGGATTCGCCGCCGAAGAACCACTGCTGGCCGTCGGTTGCGCTTGTTCCAATCACGTCGTAGTAGCAAAGTCGGCAAAGTCTTTACGTGGAAGATGCGGTGTTAACTTGTGTGAGGTAGTCCTCCATATGAGTGAAGTCGATGGTTGCCCCTCCACGGGTGCACTCTGACACTAAGTGTTATGCCACTCGGAAGCGCAGATGGTGAATAGGGAAAGATGCGGGTCCGAAAACGGTTTGGAATTTCGGGACACTTGTGTAATTTATAGTTAGTGGTAAGTGTGCTTTGATGACAAGTGTTGAGTTCGTCGAACACATATATGCGATGTGGATAATGAGAACGAGGAACATGTTTGGTCATCTGCGCTGAAGCCAAGCAAAGCGTGTGAGGCCATGCCGTGAGTGGCTGCTTCAAGAAGCTCCACCAAGAAATTAGGGAGCTTCAAGAATTTTGAGGCGCCATTTTATGAAGATCCAGCGACGTTGAGAAGTTGATTGAAAAAATCAAAACATCGATAAAACTCGTGACACTTTTGTCGTCGCTTCTGGAAGATGTTCAAAGTTGTCCGAGGCTTCAAGAATGGAATGTCATCGATCGGGACAGCTGGCAAAAATTCCCTCAGCCGGTTGACATAGAAATCTAGAAGTCTCTGTGTGGTGAGCCATGAAAGTAATGGCAGTAATGCCCACGCAAAAATATGAGGGACTCTTGTAAGTCTGGTACGTAACAGCTACGAGGTTGTCATTCACACTGGAAGGTATAGCAAGTCATCGCAACAAGGCACAGCGAGCTTCTGAGCAGCCATTGGCGAAAGAATTTTTTTGATGCTTTTTGCTTGTCCAGCGTTGGGGAGAGTCCGTTTCATCAGCTTTTCAGTCACCTTACGTGGGACTGTCCAACGTGAACTTGTCAGTTTCTAGAACTTGCTATAGCTCCGAAGCTGCAGCAAGTCCTAGCATCTCTGAATTGCTTCGCTCAAAGCTTGGCAGACTGCGATCAATTCATCTACAGTTCAGTCCGCAAAGCAACCCTGACGTGGCATGGGAGACCAGCACGGGTCCCTGTGAAAAGACACAATGTGAGCATAAGGTGCTGTCTGTGAGGTCTCCCAATCTGGCTACTACAGAAAACATATCTTTTTTGAGACTTTTCCAAAAATCACTCGGGAAATTTCCCCATATGCCACGAGTTTGGACAGAGGTGATTTCTCAAAACCCCTGTTCATAAATTAGATCACTATGTGCCACGCCTTGTGATTTTTGAGATCTCAACAGCAATCTTTCCACATTTTAATCACAATGAGCCACCGAACTTTTTTTGGTGTGATTTCAATATTCCACGAGAGTCATGTAAGACGTCAATATACATCTCACAAACTAAGGGATTTCTGGGATATCTTATTGATGTTTTTAGTGTTCATTGAAGTCAAGGTTTCCTTTCCTTGTCAGATTGGAGGTGTTAGTCGATTGGGAAAGATACGACAGAAGCCCACATTTTGACAGAGAGCTCCTGTTACACTGAGAGAAACGATGGTGCTTTACAGGGATGAGGTGAGGAGCAGAAGACCATTCAAGGTATTGGACGGTTGGATGTTTTTTATTTAGCAGTAAGTGTACTTCAATAACAAGTATCAAACATGTCGAGCGTGTTTTGCCAAGCGGAAAATAGGTGGTTCACAGGGATGAGGTGCGGAGAAATATACGATTCGAGTAATTGGGACAAATGGATAACTTGTAATACGCAGTAAGTGCACTTTGAGGACAAGTGCAGAAAAGATTGAATGTATATACACAGTGACGATAATCATAATGAGGCATATTTTGGGTCCTCGGTGCTTGAGTCAAGCTACACGTGTGAGGTCGCGCCATGATTGGTCACTTCGAGAAGCTTCGTTGAGAAGTCGGGGGGCTTTGAGAACATTGAGGCGCAGTTTTAAAAAATTCCAGTGTTTTTGAGAATTCAACCATAAAATAAAGAAACATCGATGTGGTTCATGACACGTGTCGACCATTATGGAAAGTGGTCAACATTATCTGAACCTTCTGGGATAGAGCACCAGAGGTTGGGGCAGGAGTACAAAATGCCCTTGGGCAATCGGCATAAAATTCTTGACGTCGACACGTGATGGGCCATAAATGTAAGGACGAAGAAGCGCCCTTGGGACTCATGTACGTCTGAAGTGCAACACTTACCCCCATTTTAACGACGTCTTAGCGCATAAGCAGAGGCAGGCTGGTGATGATAGTAGTAGCCATCGACTAGGTGATTAAAGTCTTGGAGGTTGCTTTATTTCTCCAAATTGTTGTGCGTGGCATCGTATCTGTGCCACTTGACTAGATACTCAGCCGTTCTTCCACGAAGCCAATGTCTTAGAACATCCTCAACCACGTACTTTGTATCTTTGTCTTCTTGATTATGAGGTAGAGGTGTGCTGTTGCTGCCAGGGAAGTTCTCGCTGGAGTTCTAGTAGTCCTTAATCTTGCACAAGTGGAAGACAGGGTAGATTTCCGTGCTGTCAGGCAAGGAAAGCCGAGCGACTCCAGGAGTTTGCATGCACTCAATCGCATACGATCCCAGCCACCACAGCTTGAGCTTCACAAAATCCTTTCATCAAAGTTTGATGTTCCGTGAGCTGAGGAGGACGTGATCACAAGCGCTCATACTATTTGGCATTCCTTTTGTGGTAACAATGTTCGTTGATGGGATGAAGGGCAAATTTGTTGAACATATTTCCACGAGCACAGATGGCATCATAATCTTTGAGAGTGGCGGGCAAAATCGTCACAAAGTCCATGCTGATGTCACCCAACTGCTCCGTGGGAACACGGAGAGGTTGGAGTAGTCCTGGTGGTCTCGTGCGACAAGAGTTTTGTGGCTGACAAGTGTGGAATGATTTGCAGAAGGCTGCCATATCCGCGTGCATCTTGTCCCACTAATAGTATTTTGCTAAATTCTTCAGCGTCTTGTCCTTGTGGAACCGTGTCGTGACATTCTTGCAATAGCATCCGTCCAAGTTTTTGTTCTGTGGCACGAAGATTTGGTGAGTGGATCTCCGTCTCCAGTAGGGGTCATCAAACCTGAGCTTGATTTTGTCATACCTGCCAAAATCCTCGTATTCCTTTGCAAACAGCCTCGCTAGGTATTGGTCTTGTTTGAAGAGCAACATGTTGACCTCCGCCATTAGATCTGGTCATCGACTCAGAGCATGCGCTTGATTCGTTTTTCTAGGTCGGTACTCGATGTTGTAGTTGAAGTTAGATTCAACGAATTCCATCCATGGGTTTGTTGATGCCTCAGATTTGGCTGATTCTTGAGATATTTTAGCACGTGGTAGTCAATGTGGATGATGCATCATTGACATTCCAGGTAGCACCACCATGTTTCCAATGCATGCACAAATAAAAGCATCTGTTTCTCGTGCATTGCGTACTTGAGTTATGACCCGCGTAGTTTTTGTGACATGTACACAACCGATTGTTCTCCACTGCCATTGGCTTGGAGAAGAATGGATCTGATGGCTCGATGGGACACGTCGCTAGCCATGTTGGAGCCCATTGTAGGATTCTCCAATTGTAAGGCTGGTGCCAGAGTTAGTGCGCTTTCCAAAGACTTGAACATTTATTGTTTGCTTTCTCCACAATTCCACTTATTAGCTTTATGATCGAGATCAAGAGAGGTGCTGACAATCGGGTTTATTCTTCTACAAATTGATAGTAGTAGTTACAGAGGCCGAAAATACTTGAACTTCCGAAACATTGGTTGACATTGGCCAACTACTGAGTGCCTCAATATCTTTAGGGACCATGGTGATCCTTCCACTGCTAATGTTGTGGCCTAAGAACTTGAACAAATGTGAACCAAAGTCACATTTCAAGAGTTTCTCATAAAACTTCTCTCTTTGTACAATCTCGCAGAATTTTTGGAGATGTCCGTTATGCTGCTCCGGGGTCCGGCTCTACAACAAGAATTCATCAAGATATATGATGACAAAGTCATCAAGGTATAGAAAAAAACATTGTTCATTGCTGCCATGAATATTTTAGGTGCGTTTGTGAGTCCAAATGGCATGATCGAAAAATTGAAGCAGCCGTATTTAGTGGAGAATACCGTCATTATCAGATGGCATTATACCGTCTTCTCGATGGCATTATCAGATACGCAGATCTGATGATAGCCGTTACACAGGTCAATTCTGGTGGACATTCGTGCTCCATGTAGTTAAACGAAAAGTTTGTCTGTTTGTGGGAGAGGATAGAATTCTTGATGGTGATGTTGCTCCGTTGTCTATGCATATCCGCATATCCCCAGTTTTTTTAACAAAAAGTACAGGTGCCATGTAGGGTGACATGGATGGCCTCATGAACTCCTCACCAAGCATCTCGTCTAGCTGCTTTTTGTTAATGGTTTGCTCATGGTTTATCATCTGATAGGTCCCTTTCACCGTCAGACTGCTGCCGGGCATCAGGTGTATCCGATGGTCGACTTCTTCCGCTTCCGCTGTCTCCATGTGGACTAGCCAAACTTGAGCTCCACGCCGTAGATGTATTTTGGCCACATCCACAGATATAGGCTGGCATTTTGTGGCTGCTGCAACGTTCTCTTTTGCTTCCACCTCTTCTGCTTCCCGCAACCGCCATTGTGTCTTTGGTTGCTTGACCAGTGATAGGTTTCATCTTTTTCCATTAATGCTAAAGTAGACAGATTACTGCTTCAATCCACTTGCAAATTGTGCCGTTCCAGGAAATTTTGCCCGAGGATGAATTCTTGGTCACTCATTTTGCAGGTTATCCAGAACGTTACGTCATATAGATCTCCAAGTTGTAGTCGGAGATATTTGCAAAGTCGATGTATCTGCAGTTGTCCATCAACAGGTTTTCATTCAGACATTCTTGCTTTGATCTGCAAACCTAGCTGATGAAAGTGTGAGAAGCTCTTCCATCTAGTAGTTTGGGTACCGTTCTCTAAATTTTACAACCCCTTGATTGTACTCGTAGCAGTATCACCAGTTGGTTGTCCTCGTAACCCTCGTCAAAGTTTGCGATCTTAGGAACCCTTGTTTGCGGTGGTGTGATATGCTCAGATGGGTGATCGGTCAGTGTAGATAATTTTGACCAGAAAGGAGCCTCGAAACATGCTTTTGCCCTTTGCCGTTTCCCGACTGCTGATTTTCTCTATGCGACTGACCCCGTTTTTGGTCTGTTGATGTCGTCTCCGGAAGTCGCACAAGGCACAACTTCTCACAAGTCCGATAGAGCCATTGATCAACGACGTCGATCTCCATCGGATAAAATGTTACTATCGACTGTGATTTTCCTCCACCATGATAATAATTTTGGCTTTGGGGTCACTAGCTATTGGATTTTTGCATCCGAGCATTGTGGTCAGTGATGTCAATGTGTTCTGCTACAGTGATCACTCGCGGAAGGTTGTCCTTGATGCAAAGAATGGTGATTGCGTGCAGGATATCTCATTTGAGGCTGGTTTGGTAGAAACAGAGCTGATAGGAGATGAGGTTGCTTCTGGTGATTATTTCCCGAGATCGTCACGTGTATTCTGCCACAATAGACTGCTGACGTAGGCGTTGAAGCCTAGACCATGCGTCAAAGTTCTCGCTCATGTTGTTGAACATATTTGCCCCCTATTCAGTGTTTTAGTATGGATCAGGAATGCTCTACCCCTTCTGGAGGTATGATCCATGAATCTGTTGTAGGATAGCTCAACTATGCTTGGTCTCATGTGAGATATGAACTATGAGTGCACCATGTGGTTAAGTCGGCCATTTTGTTCATTTGGCCAAGTGGGAGGACATTAGTGCGATCCTGACCCCATGCACATCTTAATTGTGAAGGAAGCTTCCAAGAAATAAATTCCGTAGCTTCATGGAAGCTACATGGTTGGTCTATCAACTTGGAACTAGAATACTGATGTGTCAAGCCCATAAAGTAAGTCTATTGATGATGTGGCTGGGTCAAGCTACTTCTTAGGAATGTTTGCTCTTACCTTACTTCTCTATTTCAAGATGAACATTAGGAGGGGAATGCAACACATCTTCTTTCTTAAGAGTTGACGTTAGCCGATATCAACCTACTTTGGCCTTCATGTTCTCGCAACGGCAAACATGAACAGGTGAAGCACTTGCCTCCTTTCATCAACGGCCTACAACGGCCTCAAACATAGGTGCATCGGCATGAACAACAGGTGCAGAAGATATTACAATTGTAGTTGTAGGGATAACATGGATAGGAAAACCAGGGAACCATTCTCCCATCCTTAATTTTGATGGAGACGGGTTCCTCCTCTGGAAGTGGCATCTTCAAATAATCATGGATGATAGAGACTTGCTAGAATGATTTGAGAGAACCATCCCAGAACCAATGGAGGAGGGCGCTGACCTTGTGGCATGGATCAAACTCAACAAGAAGGCTCATGCTGTTCTTGTGTCCTCCGTACAACCCTTAGTCCTTTCACACATCAGCTGTTGTATAGTGGCAGCCTCACCGTACGCCAAAATAGGCAAGGTACTTCAGTCCCCCTCACTTTTCAACCGTATCTTCATTCTACAAAACCTCATCAGCCTGAAGATCTGCGAACGGGAGGATGTCTTTGTCTTTATGAAGAAGTTTTAGATGCTCTTAAAACAAGCCATGGGCATAGGGTGGGTCCTGAAACCCGATATGTAGGCCATGGTATTTATGATAACGCTGCAGAATAGCTGAGGTCCCATGATCACAGTGATTGGAGCGTGGAAGGAAAAGCAAGTTTCTTACACCGCTGTCTCGGAGTACATGTGGATAAAGCAATGTCTTGTATCAGCAGTGAAGAAAACATAGCTGCATTTGCCTCACAAATCAATAGCATGTTCCATAAAACCTGCTCCTCTGGCTATAGGGGCAACAAAAACACCAGAAAAAATGGAAGGGGTCCAAAGCACCATGGTAACAGCCATGACTACGGCATGGCTGGAGTGTAGGGAACCCAAGAAGGAGGGAGGAAACAGGGTTGAATGGAGAGGGGGAAATGGTGGGAAGCATCACACAAGCTTGATGGCCAAGTGTGCCTCTAAGAAAACTCTAAAGAGCACGTGAGGGTGCACCTGTTGAAGCTGATGGTGTCGAAGTAGCTGGTGTCGAAGTAGCCGACGAGTCCCCTGACATCCCAAGGAGTGAATGGTGAAGTGTCTAGAGGTCACCGTGGCTCATGTACCAACACTGCAGACGCGAGTCACCACAATTGAACAAGGATCACATGACGATGACAAAGACAGCCAACAATGAAGAGGACATGATAGAGACACTCAAGGATAGTGGATGACAGGGGGAAGCATCAAGATGAGTGCGTGGGTCATCCAGGGATAGAAGCATGTGCAAGGAGTGTACCATTGTGAACTGAAATCTTGAACTTGCCATTGTAAAGCATTTTAATGAGGTATTCTACTCGCTGCTGCCGCATTTCAACACCTATGACAAAAACATCACCACATGCAATATGCGTATGACACAAGCCATCATGCTCTAGTCCCCAATGTGACGTACTCAGCCTCAACGGAGCTCAGCACTACGCAACCTTAATGGCCACTCTTCCATGAGATAGCTGTGCCTCTGACAAGGAGGATGTAGCCGGACCGGCTATGCGCATTGCGTTTGCAGGCTAAATCATTGTCAGTGTATCCGTTGACAACCATGAAAGGCTGTGTGCAAAAGCACAAGCCCATGCATGAGGTAGACACGACATACCAAATAACAAGCAGTAAAACTTCCAGACGAAGCTGGCATGGATGTTATGAGAAATGTGAGAAAATGTTCACAGCAAAGGCAACATTTACGCGTGTTGTGGTCCCGAAGAACATATGAGAGCAAATGATTTGGAGGTACGTGGTGATATTGAGAGGTTCCTCACAACGAGTTGATTTTGCTAACGTGAGAAGCCTCTGATTGGTGGGCATCATACACGTGAATGCAGAGGGGAATGTGGCCAACAGGTCAGCAAAATGATCCCCCAGCGTCCTCACGTAACCAGCCTGATGTAGGTGAAGTGTGAAACACTGGTGATTAAGGCTGCACACGGATCCTGGGCTCCGCGGTACCCTACCCGTGAATCCGGATCCAGATCCGGATTCGCGGTTCCGGATCCAGGATTGTGGATCCGGCTTGTATCTGCGGATCCTGACCCGGATCCTACGGCAGAGGGAGGGGGGTTGGGGTAAAAAAACCTGACTAGACGTCCGGCTCAAGTCATCCGTGTAGCACACTCATTTGCACATTCGAAAGCGAACAGCGGAACATGCGCGGCATATTTTGGACCGGCAAACTGTTTCGCGACACGTCTGCGTGGCTGGCACATGCATCATGCGNGAGATGGCGACTTGACAGTTCATTGGTCTCATATCTTCTTATGTGTCGACTGACCAACCACCTGTAGCCCCATAATATCATCAGCACCATGGATGGCCGGATATGGTTTGGGCAAAGGCAGCCGTCGATGGACATCGTCGTTGCACTGCCACGCTGTTTAGAAGCACAACACGTTGTACATGACTCCCAAGATCCAGATCCATGATCCGTGAATGTAAGGATCCGTTGTACATGACTCCCAAGATCCGGATCCAGGATCCGTGAATACAAGGATCCGTGAATCCAAGGATCCGTTACCCCGGTTCCGGATCCAGGTGCAGGACCCGTCGCACGGATCCGGATCCTTCTGATTATCCGCGGATAGGAACCGTGTGCAGCCTTACTGGTGATCGCACATAACTTCCATGCCTAAGAAGACAAGAGGTGGAACAATATCCTTTTGTACACAGATTGGAGGAGATCCTTCAGAGCCTAGACAACATGAGGGTAAGGGGACACGATTCAAAGGTCGTCCACATGTTGACATGGTGTGCCCCTTGCCATGAGTGCCATTGATCGTAATCCCTGTTTTGACCACTTAAGAGTGGTCTACCACATGATCTGACTTTAGATTTAGGTTCCTCGGATTTTTCCATGCAAGATCGAGCTTTGAATTCCTCAATTTGAGTGAGTATTCAGAAAGTTGGCCTAGCCCAAAATTTGGGTGTTGGACAGGTGGAATCTAGTACCCGCCATGGGTGGCGGGATCATTAATGGTCAGTGGACAAAAAAAAAACACTCTTCCTTTGGTGTACATGCAAAGTGTGCACGTAAGGAAGATTCAGAGAACCTTCTTAGAAAGTACATGCAAAAATTCTTCAGTAAGCATGGAGCCTTGTCAAAGTTATCAGTTTCTAAAAAATCGTGCGAGAGAGCCTACCCATCATTTGAATGATTGATAGAAGTAAGACATAACCTTATGTAAAAGTAAATAAATGGTTATTTGAGTTCAGAAACGTAGACCAACATATGCAATTGAACACAAACTTCGTTAATGAAGAAATCGGCCTGCGAAAGAGCCCATCTGAGAGCGTCGAGCGGAAGCCTGACGCACGAGCAGCTGTTTCTTTGTTGGTCGAGTGCAAACATGACGGTTGATCTGCCAACACTTTGCATGCCATGCAATTGGTGCACAGGGCGCAACCTCTCAGGGCCTTGTTTGAATATTATAATTCCTCCATGACGTTGATGGAGAGCATCGATTGCCAGTTTTTACTTCTGTAACTCATTTTGTGGGAGGTACGGTCGGAGGAATGCTGAGATGTTTCCAGTTCTTTTTCCCTCTCTAATCGAATACATTATCTCACAGTTTCACCTTTCTCATATTCCTTTGGCTCTTGGATCGGAGATTGTTTGAAAAGATGTAAACGGATACCCCCCGTCACCACAAAGTTCAAGATAAAAAGCACACGAATGCTGGTCTCCAAAGGAGGTGTTAGCCGGACCATGTAAATCAGACAAGGATGATTGCTAATTTGTCAAAAGTAGGTTTAATCCATCGTAGCTCCTCTTCATCACCTTAGATAAAACATCATCGGTGTTTCCATCGATGCTGTTCATGGGTGAAAAAATCTCTCAAGGTTTTCATGTTTTGCAATGATCACAACCCAATACATCCAATACACTTGAGCTGTTTTGGGGAGGGGGGCATCGGAGGGGAAGTCCAACCGATATCGATATGAACAGCCCCCTCCCCCCCCTCCCCCCCCCTCACTCACTCATGCCTATTCCATTTGGCCTTGTCTATGGCTGGCGTTTGAATCTTCCTCATTGCTCTTCCACTCTGGTATTTGTTGGCTCGTAGAAATTTCAAATGCCACAGTCTGACACATGATGGAGAACAAATTGGTGCGGACCATGACCACTTCCATTGTCGGATGTCCTGTTCCTTGGCTGGCCATTGCATTCATTGAGTATGTTGTGCCAGGTAGGGATTCTACTCGCTAGCCATGAATTGAGACAAAAACACAATGGATGAAGTATTCCATGGACATCCAAAGTCACAAATTCAACACCAGCTTGCTCATTATCCAACTGCAATTCTTGTCTCTCTTGCATGGGAGACAAGAATTGGAGTGGGAGATTGCTTAATTTCCCACTGCAGTTCAGATCGCATGTGAATGGTGAAGGGAACTTGAGCAACCAGGCCTTTTTTGTGCATCACTGACATTTTCAGAAATCCTGGTCATGTAGATTCTGAACTGTAGCTTGGACCACATGCTACAACGCATTTCTCACTTCCGGAAAGTAATGCAGCTTAGGGCCTATGGGTCAATG
Organism: Penium margaritaceum; assembly: GCA_023375785.1. NCBI lineage: Eukaryota > Viridiplantae > Streptophyta > Zygnematophyceae > Desmidiales > Peniaceae > Penium > Penium margaritaceum. The sequence goes on along the minus strand of SZWC01016674.1, from coordinate 41,670 downwards.
TCATGACTAAAACCTTATGTTTTCTTGAACAATGAGGAGATTCATTGAAAAGGAGAGATCGGTGCCCGTTCTCACTCTTCTCCTTTTTGCATATAAAATCTAGGGTAGCACGACTGTTCCTGTATCATGCACAAGTCCACCAATTCATCATTGTGATGGCCAAAAACGTCTTTGGTGTGACTCAGTGGCTCTACATCTGCCGGCCAGACTACAATCCACTCAGATCTGCATTGTATGAAGTACTCAGTTGCCTCTGCACTAATGCACCAAATTAGGGAAAATTTTCAGCACCATGATGCTCTCATGAAAACACGCCATCCACTTCTCCTGAGATCCAGCAACAACCCCCTCACAAATAAGTAAAATGATAGGATGTTACATGGAACATGAGAAGCATCCAGAGATTCAGATCGTGGCACAAAATTGGGCATGTGGTTCACTTCTCTCTTTACCTTTCCAAAGGAGTTTTCCCCACCCATTGGCACACACACATCCACCAAAACCAATGCATGGTTTTGATGGCGCCCTCCATGTTGGCAGCCAACATGGAGGGCGAATTTCCCACATCTGGACTCAAACCAAGGTGAAATATCCACCACCGTATCTGAACCCTGGCCTCCATCCTAGATGTCTGCCCCTCTACCATTAGGATATGCAATGCCTATCCCATTTGGCTCTTGCCATAAACTTTTCCAGCTAAAGAAAAAGTAGTAACAGTAGAGTGATGGCACTTATCTGTGAACATGTCGTGAGGAAGAGATCATGGTAGACAAAACTGTTACATTTGCCTTCTGCCGCAGGTATCACAAAGACACAGCAGCCTTCTTTAAGATGGGTGGAGGTGGCCTGCTGACTGGAGCATTGGGCACACAGATTGTCCTCCCAACAACAAGATTCTGTGCCGTGCATTGATAGCCGAAATTCAGGTCTGCCATCTTCTTCAGCGATCCAAAAAAGCGTGCAATAAGACTGAAGCAGGTGTCACCACGGACCAGTGCTCGGCTCACACTCTTTTGCGGACACCGCCTGAATGCCGCCGTGTCCTGTGAGATGCAAACCTGCAGGAAAAGGCAAAGGCATAAATAAGGCAGAGAAAGGCAAGAGGTTAGGCAAAGAGAAATCCAAAAGAAAGGTACAGAAGAGCCGTATGCATGGTCGCCACTATGACACAACATCATACTAGGGTCACAAAGAGCACACTTCCTCCTTGAGCCTGGCCAAAGAGAGGATCGGCAGTCGTGTGACCAGAGGAGGACACATAAGAACCCCTACAATACTGTGCAGGTATGTCTTTTGTCTCTGTAGTGAGGTCAAACGAAGTGAGTGGAGACACATGGATCACGACTATGTGGTTCGTTCCGGTCAAAATCTAGCACGCATTCTGTTCTTTTTTTAAAATTCCACTTTGGAAGTCCCCCCCCCCCCCCCCCCCCAGAAAAAAAACCCAACATGCCCACTCACACAATCTTGCTACGATATTCACTACACCAGCTAATTGTTCAGCATATAAGGGTTTTCATGACTGTGGACATTTAGTGAGGAGTGTAAGGAGTGTACAAAAATGACAAGCGAGGATTATGATGCACACTTGCCTGTTGACCGGATGCAAGATCCAAGTCTGCAACTTGAAGGTTGTCGCAGTAGATTCCTGGGTTGAGCCCATAGAACGTTATTGCATCTATCCTGGCCTTAACACGTATGCTCTCACATGTATCTCCTTTCTGTGCTGTGTAGTACGTTGTGCAGTTGGGAAGAGACAGAGCTGCATTGCTGCGCTGGATGCACACCTGAGTGCAGGCAGACAGGCAGTGAGTTTTTTGTAAGTTATGTTCTCGTGCACTGGGCAGTGCATGGTTCATGGCTGCCAAAAAATGGGTGATGTCCATGTCAGATTCATGTGAGTAATGAAACTATGCCAGTAACAACCCTAGCAACAGTTTTGAGCTTGTAGCAGGGATGAGTGAAAACATTACGAGGGGGGGGGGGGTGCATAAGAGACTGTGAGCAAGACCAAGCAGTAGACTGCATTCACTGAAGATGGAAAAGAGGTCGTTAAATGCAACTTCTGAGATATGGAGCCAGTACTGTACTGTGGTATTCACTGGATTGGAAACCGGAGCAGCAAGTTAAATGCTCTAGAAACAGCTCAGCCTCTTCATGCTGTATCCGCACGTCCTCCTCTTTCTTCCCATTCTCCCATATGCCCCAAATTGCACAAGAACCCTCACCCTGCAAATGAAACCCCTTCAACAGCAGGTCCGATGGGGCCTAGCCTGTATTCCGGGGCTAACAGATTGCGCAAGACTGCACTTGAGCCAGGGATTTAGATCCTCGAGATCCTTGTATTCAAGGCCAAATTGATCCGCCACACTAATGCATGTGTCAGTCTGCACATCAGGAAAGAAAGTCAAGGCGGGCTATGGGCACTACGAAGGCAGGAAAGAAAAGACAAGAAAAGCTTCTCCATGCCAAAACACCTGAAACCAGTCTTGCAGTCATCAAGCTTTGACCTGGACTTTACACTCCACTGCTTCAATTGAAGCCATGAATCAACCATTTAAGGACTATTTCTGTAAAAGAAATCAAGAAGGCGTCCCGAGGACCTGCCAGCCATCAGAGGGGGAGGGTGCGGAGCGCCCCAGCGCTCTCTGATTTGTGTGGGTGTGGATTCTGTCTTTGTTTGTGCCTAGATTGTGTGCATGTCCACCTTATTGTGCCATAGGTGGCAGCGTACTATACGACTGGTTGTGCTGGTCCCTGGCAGCATTGCATGTTCCCTTTCATTGAACAAACATCTTAAAAGAACAAAAAAAAGGGAATGATAAGGGCATCAGTTCTCATGCGATAGATGGTGAGCATTTCAAATCCCATGCCCTCAATGCAATGGAGAGAAAAAATTCCGGCAGAATTGGTGGATATCTCAGGGTTTCATACAGCTGCACCAAAGCACAATGTGTTGCAAGCAATGTTGTCTGGCAGATGAAGGCTGCATGACATTGCTGACATAGGATGCTGCTGGCTGCTTTTTCCGTAAAATGCTTCAGTTGGTAGGAGTGCCGCACTACACTGATGGTGGTGTTTGGTGGTGACTTCTTGTGAACAGTCACCACAGATCCCCACAACTCACAGCACACTAGTGATGCACAGAGAAAAATCTGTCTGAATTCCAGTATGGCACAACATCACCACCATAGCTACTGGCAAATGTCTATCTGTGTGACATTACCATGTTCTTGTGCCGGTCTGTGGCAGCATCCACCCCTGTTACATACATGAAGTGGATTAAAAAAAGGGCAAAGAAAGGAAATGGCCATTCTCCAAACACAGAAGTCGCCTTCCCTCTCCCATCCTCTCCCACCCCCCTCCCCACACCCCGACCCTCCAGTCTCCCCTCGCTTCCCTCAAATCTTAACATCACCATCCCCAACACTACCACCTTTCAATAATGCACTTTAAACTGCCTCCATGAATAGGACCAGCACAATATTTCGTGGAGCTTCAGAAAACATGTAGCTTACTTCCATTATCGTTCCACAGACATCAGAGGAGAAGGAAAAAAACAACATCATTTGTGTTTCACAGAAAGTGATGGTTTTTTTTGTGTGTGATGGGTTTCCATCCCTTTTGGCATTTAGAAGTCATCATTAGAAGTAATATTCTGATTCTCACTAACCTTGCTCCAGGTGTAGACAACACTACAAGGGCTGAGGCCGATTGGCAAGGTAACATTCAGAACCGTGCCCAGCTGGATGCTCTCCTTTTCACACAGCTGCGTCCGTGCACAAACATTTTATTGAACATGAAGGTTTGCAAGTTGCAGACAAGGAAGCAATCCCTTTTCTTCTTCTGATTAGTTCCAATACTAGTAACAAATATTTTGCATCTCATCAAGCCATCCATGCACCTCAACTCTCTCTCTCTCTCTCTCTCTCTCTCTCTCT